>CAUYQG010140782.1:0-19241 GCA_963574415.1 Tarsius wallacei
CTGTAGTTCCAGCTACTTGGAAGGCTGAGGCGGAAGGATCGCCGGAGCCCAGCGGGTCGAGGCTGCGGTGGCCGGGAGCGGCCACTGCACTCCAGTCTGGGCGACGGAGTGAGACTCCAACTCAAAAAAAAAAAAAAAAAAAAATTAGCCAAGGTCTAGGATACAGATCAAGGTGTAGATGTCATATAGATACAGATGATATAGATATGCGGTTCCCCAAGTTAAAGCTTCTTACCTCAAATCTCCACCAACTAACTTACCAATAATGTTAAAATAATAGACCCCAAAACACTCCACTAATTTCACCAAAACTCAGCCTTCCGAAGGTTTTAGCGAGAAGGGAAAATGTGACCTTAATGCTTCAGAAGTTCTGTAGAAACTAGCCTTTTCACTGGGCTTTGCTACACATCCACAGGCAGGCACCTTGTTGAGATAGGGACCCTTGTCTACCAGGGGGCTGTAAAGTATACGAACCATTATACACGGAACCTTTTCTGCGTTTATCTTCTTCCTGTTTCTGTCATATGAGTCATAATTTGCATTGAAGTAGCACTTGAAGTTCTACAGATCATCAAAAGATGTACTAGGCAGCTTGGTCCTTAAGCCAGCCCCTCACTTTGGAGGTGAGAAGAGCTAAGTTTCTGAACCCTATGCTGGCTGCAGGCCCGAAACAAACCACTGTTTTCCTGCTTCGGCTGTTTCTAATTAAAACAGCTCTCGCCGAGAGATGCTCTTTAGAGAAACCCTCTCCAGCCCCATCACTGGTCCCATCAGCACAAGGGTGGGATCAGAGGATGCTGGTCACTGCTGGGTAGGTGGGGGGGGGGGTGTGTGTGACAACACACCGGGTATCTGGTCGACTATCAGGGGAGAGTAAGCCAGCTAGAAGCCCAAACTTTACCTGCAGGCAACCTACTTATGTAGTAAATCCTCACTTGTACCCACAACTCTAAAATAAAATAAAAAGAAACTCTATTTTGACAGCGTCTTCAGTGACTTTTGCATCGTAGTTTTTAAAATTATCTCTCTCCCCCGCCCCCCGCCTTTCCTTTCATCACACCAATCTACTGAAATTGCTGGTGACAAATCTGGCTGAGTCCATTACTTTCCTTAAGATCAGCAAACCTTGGTACCCCTCACATACCTTTAAGCCTGGATGTAGAGATAACTAGATAACTCACTTAACAACTGAGAAGTTACAATGGGCTGAACAGTTCAATGCAGAATCAGCAGCCTCGGTGGTAGTTATGATCTGCGATCAATAACTCTGAGATGTTTGAAAATGGAGGTCAGTTAGTCCTCTCCCATCTATTCAGGCATAGAGCAAAGAATCACAGAGCAAGAGAAGACCTAGCAGAAAAATTCCTGTGAGACTTCTTATCTAGAAGAAATCTATTTCTTATCCAAAGCTCTGAAACTGTCACGATTCCCAGGCTATCCCCCATCATAGCCAGAGACAGCAACGGGAACTGCTAAGCAAATCAAGGACAGGTATAGGTGTAGGTCTAGGTGAACAAGGCAAGTGAAAGACAGTGCAAGGTTTCAGGGGGCCTGAAAGGTAATGGTCATTCTCTGCTCCAACCCACCATTTTCTGATGGAGGTCGCATGGTCAGGTGATGCTGAAATAGCATAATCTTCAAGGTTCAATGATATAAATTGGTGCAATACCAACAACCAATATTTTTATAAAACATACTTCTAATTCGCCACACTTCAACCTTATTCTGATTGGTTAGAATATCTGGGAACAATACTGTATACTCCAAGGACAGACTCTCCTTTTTTTTATTGTGGTGAAATATACATAATGTACCATTTTAGCCATTTTTAGTGCACGGTTCTGTGGCATTAAATACGTACACATTGTTATGCACTCTTGCTGGTTTAAAGTACGCCTACCCCACCTGATTTTTTTCTTTTTAATGAGAGATATTTTACTCACCTCTCACTTCCCGTTGATGATACTCTTTATTTTTGAGGATGGGGTGTGAAATCCACATCCAGGGATGGTGCTTGCGGAGCTGAGGAAGCAGGTAATGTGTTACAAACCCCACGGTGCCAGCCAAGGCAAACAGCACGATGCTGAGAAATGGCTGCGATGAAAACAGACAGGATCTCGTTATTCAGCCTATTGGATGGGGGGGATGTCCATGAATTATACATAACACCACTGTCCTTCCCCCTTATCCTCTTAAATAATAGAAAGCTAGACTCAGCTCTCATTTTAGGCTTCTGGAAATTTCTTCCATATACCATAAAACTGGTTCATGTGTTGGGAACCACTATGGTGGACATGAAAAGTTGGCCTGTGGAAGTACAGAGGCCGAGAGAATTCTGCCCAATGGAATACACCTCTTTCTTTATCTTTTTTTCTTTTTGTGTCATGGTTTCACTCTGTTACCCAGGTTGGAGTGCAGTGGCGTTATCATGGCTCACCACAGCCTCCTGGGCTCAGGCAATCCTCCTGCCTGTCTCCCAAATAGCTGGGACTACAGACATGCCCTCACGACACCCAGCTAATATTCTGCTTTCTTTTGGAGACGAGGTCTCGCTATATTGCCCAGGCTAGCCTCAAACTCCTGGGCTCGAGCAATCCTCTCGCCTCAGTCTCCCAAAGTGTCAGGATTATAGGCATGAGCCAACATGCCTGGCATGGAACACATCTTTGAAATGTTCTTATGAGGAGAGGTGGAAGATAACAACGTAGCCATGGAGTTTTCATCATGGAAAGGAGAGTTCATCATCGTACACTATTTTTGTATTGCAACAGCAACTGTCTATAAGAACCAACAGCCAGAAATCCCATCTGGAGGTCTCCACTTTCGTTTTTCTAGCTGAAAATTGTGTTCCAATAATCCCTGTGGCTCTGCGACCCCCATCTCACCCCTGACACGGTTAACTCCTCTCTTCTCTACCCACGGTAGCGTGCCATTAGCCCATCTTACCACTACCGCCTGTCCTTGTGATGGATTCCACAAGATGTGCTGTTGCTCCCGCAAAAAACATCCCCTGAGATAGGGGAAATGGGAAGGATAAAACAATCGAGCCAGATCTGTGATGTGGACCAAATCGCTTCCTGGATGTAAGTGGATACGGTCCTTAGACCTCTCAGCAGGCATTCTGTGATCCCCTCTGGCTCAGCCGTATGATAGCTTTGTCATGAAGGAGAGAATAAGGAGGCAAGGAGAGCACGGAGTGGAGTGGATACGTACTCGCAATGACAGGAACACAGTGCTGGCGCTGACTGCAAATGAGAGGACAGCGAATACCGCGCAGACGATGAGATCCGATTTTAAGACATCCTTCTAGAAAGAGAAAACCGACGGTAAGGGTTGCTCATCTTTGTTTCTCTCAGCAGCTCTGTGTAACCAGGCAAATCAAGTGACAGGACGTTGACTTTGGATAGACTATTTTTCCAGCCCATCACTTCCCTGACCTATTCCCAATGGAACACACTGGATGGACTGCTCACTAGTTGCTCCTGCTTAGGGAATTTCCAGGAGATGAAGGTGGGGGTGGGGGTGGGAAGACCACTGCAAGGCTGGCGGATGTACGCTGACCCACAGAAAACAAGAAAGGGTGTAAGAGGCATGAGATTCTTTTCCACAAACACAGATTGGATACAAGATGTCCAGAGAACGCGCCAAAAGCACTTTAACTTATTAAGGTTTGAAAAGCACAGCAATGTGCTAGTGATCTCAACATGGCTTTAGGGTGGCTTGGACTGCAATATGCCAACAGCCTGGGTAAACCAAACAGAAGCCTGTTACACATTTCTTAGTGTTTTTGGATGACCGGGTTTTACATTTTTACTCACTAGTCAGGCCAAGCAAAGGCCACTTCCAAGTGTTTAAATATATTTGCATTAGGTATACACATTATACGCAGATAATGAAATGTCCAGAAACTTGCTAATAATTTTCCACCACACAAAACTGTGGTGTGAGTATGTGCTAGGGAAAAACAAAGCAAAGTTAGACCCAAGAATGCTATTAGAGAAGATATATGGAGGATGGCCTGTTGGTTCCAACGGGTCACTAGATCGCTGGTTAGCCGATCCAAAGGGGACACAAGGGACCATCTATTCTTTTATTTTTATAGAGGTGGATTGGTTATAGCACACAATTATTTATCATTTTAAGGTTTCACTCTGCTACTTCAAAATTCTGAAACCACCAATACATTCATACTCCCCTTTCTCATACTGAAAAGGAATTACACCTCTGAAATCATTGCCCTGAATGTCATCTGCCAGAAAACTATACAAAAGATATCACTTAGTTTCCCTCGACCCACTCCCCCTCCATTTTTTTCCTTTTCTTTTCTTTTTTAAATTAAAATGTGGGGTTTCCTGCAAGTCATGCTGCTGGCTTGCTGGCTCTATTATCATCCAGAGTGATAAGAAGAAACATTGGTAAAGTTGGGATCCGAGATTTATTCTCATTAATGGTGAAATGATTTTTGAAAAGGGAAAACTGTGGGAATTTAATTCTGAATCTGTAACATTTTTGTGACCAGAGGATGTAGCCACCAAAAATTTACTATTAGTAATGGCCAAAATTCAGGCATTGCCTTTAAATTCTAAACACTTAAAAAAGACCAGACTCTCAGAGGAACATTCTGTAATTTACCATATCTCTAGGCTGTAGAGGGATGTTTTCTTTCCTATTTTTCATTAACATGGTTTAACGTCATTTGAAAATTACTGAATGTTGATCCAAAAGAAAAATAAACATTTTCCCAAATATTCTAACTTAAAATTGTCATCTTTAATTGCCAAAGGGGAAAATAGTAGGCCAACAGCATGACTCCTGGAGTGGGGCTGCATTTCTAAATTTCTTAAGGCAGGAGCAAGAACAAACTCAAATTATTGTTGTTTTTTTTTCAATTTTGTGGAGTGATAGATAGGAATTCCACTGTAATTTCTGTTAGTGTTATTAGAATCCCTTGTAAATACAAACCATTACACAGCCTTTCCTTATTTACTACAATGTTCTTTTACAGCCAGGTATGGTGGCACATGCCTATAATCCTAGCAGTTCGGTAGGCCAAGGCAGGAGAATTGCTTGAGCCCAGGAGTTCAAGACTAGCCTAGACTAGGCAACATAGTGAGACCTCATCTCTACAAAAAATAAAAAAATTAGCTAGGCACGATGTCTCATTCCTATAGTCCCAGCTACTCAGGAAGCTGAGGGGAAACAGTCTGTGGAGGCTACAGTGAGCTGTGATCACACCACTGTCCTCCAGTCTGGGCAACAGAGTGAGACTCTGACTCAAAAAAAAAAAAAAAAAAAAATTCTTTCCACTCATTTATTTTTAAATAGCTTTTTGTTATACCAACATCCACATATATTTAAAATGTACAACTTAATGAATTTATATATTTATAGCTTCCCATAAAACCATTAGCATAATTAAGATAATCAGCATATCCATTACACTCCAAACTTTCTTCTCCTGCCCCTTCCTAATCTATCCCTGTTCCCAATCTGTCCTCATAGAACCACTGATCTGCTCCATCTCTATAGTTTGTTTTCATTTTCTGAAATGTTATGGAAATGGAATCATACAATATATACTTTTTTGGTCTGGCTTCTTTCACTCAGTGTAATTATTCTGAGAGTCATCTATGTTGTTGCCTGTATCAACAGTTCATCCATTTTCATTGTTGAGTAGTATCCCTCTCTATGGATATACCACAATATGTTTATCTGGTCACCTGTGGATAGATATTTGAGTTCATTCCCAGTTTTTGGCTATTAACTCAAGCTGCTACAAATATTTGTGGACATGCATCTGGACATGTGCTTTCTTTTCTCTTATGTAAATATCTAGGAGTAGAGTGGCCAGGTTATGTGATAAATTTAGGCTAAACTTTTTTAAGAAACTGCAGTCATCCGATTAAAAAAGTAAGCAGAAGACCTGAATAGATATTTTCCACATACAAATGGCCAACAAACGTATGAAAAAAATGCTCAACATCACTAATCATCATGGAACTGCAAATTAAAATCACAGTGAAATATCATCTCACACCAATTAGAATGGCTCTTATAAAAAAGACAAAAAACAAATGCTGGTGTGGATGTGGAGAAAAGAGAACCTTATATGCTGTTGCTGAGAATGTTCATCAGTACAACCATTATAGAAAACAGTACAGAGTGCCCTCAAAAAATTGAAACTAGAACTACCATATGATTCAGCAGTTCCATTACTAGATATTTATCCAAGGGAAATGAAATCAGTATGTTGAAGAGCTATCTGAACTTTCATGCTTATGCACAATAGCCAAGATACGCAATCAACCTAAGTGTCTATTCAAGGGATGAATGTTTAAAGAAAATGTGGCATATATACACAATAGAATACTATTTAGCTGTAAAAAAATAAATTTTGTAATTTACGGTAACACAGATGGAACTCAAGGACATTATGTTAAGTGAAACAAGCCGGGATCAGAAAGACAAATATTGCGTGATCTCACATGTGTACGGGATCTAAAAAAGCTGATCTCATATAAATACACAGTGGTTATCAGAGGCTGGGGAGGGGAGGGCAGAGGGAATGATGGGGAGAGATTGGTCAACACGTATGAAATTATAGACAGGAGAAATAATTTCTGGGGTTGTATAGTACAGTAGGGGAAAATAGCAACAAAATTACAATGTGTATTTCTAAATAACTAGATGGGAGGATTCTGGATGGTTTCACCATAAAGACATGACAAATGTGTGCAATGATGGATTTTCTAAATAGATTTGATCATGGTATAATGTATACATGTACTCCATAAATATGTATAATTATTATGAGTCAGTTAAAAACAAATTTTTTTTTTTAAACCTGCCAAACTTTTCCAGCGTAGTTGTAACTATTTTATATTCTCAATGGCAGTCTGTGTAAGTTCCAGTTGCTCCACAGTTTTGTCAACATTTTATAATGTCTGGAGACATGTTTGGTAGTTACAATTTGTGGAGAGAAGGGAGTGATACTGGTATCTGGTCAGTAGAGACCAGGAAGGTAGCTAAACATCTTACAATGCACAAGACAGTCTTACTCCCTCAACTGCCACACAACGAAATACTGTCAGGCTCAAAATGTCAATAGTGCTGAGGTTGAGAAAACTTGGTGGAGTGGTACCTAATTGTGGCTTTAATTTGCCTTTCCCAATGGCTAATGATGATGAGCATCTTTTCATGTTCTTATTTTAAAAATAACATTTACAACAGCATAAACAAATATAAAATACTTTGGGATAAATCTGGAGAAAAAATATGCAAGGATCTGCACATTGAAAATTATAAAACATCAGGCCAGGTTCAGTGGCTCAGCCTATGATCCCAGCACTTTGGGAGGCCAAAGCAAGTAGATTGCCTGAGCCCGCAGGCTCGAGACCAGCCAGGGAAACTTGGCAAGACCACCTCTCTACAATAAATAAAAAATTAGGCGTAGTAGCGCATGCCTGTAGTTCTGGCTACTTAGAAGGCTGAGGCGGAAGGATCGCCTGAGCCCAGCAGGTTGACGCTGGGGTGGCTGTGAGTGTGCCACTGCACTCTAGCCTGGGAGACAGAGTGAGACTCCAACACAAAAAATAAAATAAAATAAATTATAAAACATCACTGAGAGAAACTAAAGAAATAAATGGAGAGATAGGCTGTGTTTGGGGATTTGAAGATTTAATATTATTAAGTCAATTCTGAGAAAACGGATTGATAGAGTCAATGTAATCCTAATCAAAATCCTAGCAGGATTTTTTTTTTTTTAGAAATTGATAGGCTAATTTTAAAATGTATTTGGAAATACAGTGGATCTAGAATAGTTAAAACAACTTTGAAAAAGAAAAACAAAGTTGGAGGACATACAGTACCTTGTTTTATGATTTATTACAAAGCTACAGTAATTATGGCACTGATGGTATTGCCACAAAATATACATCTAGATCAATGGAAAAGAATAAGGAGTCTAGAAATAGGCCAACACAGATGTGATCAATTGATTTTTCAAAAGAAGTGCAAAGGTAAAATGACAAACTCCCTAAATGAGAGAATGGATAATCTTTTCAACAAATGGTGCTGGAACAAGAGGATAGTAATCTACAAATATATATAAAACACATTGACACATCTCACATAAAAATTAACTCAATGTGCATCATAAATCCAACAACCTATCAAACTCCTCAAAGAAAACATAAGAGATCTTAGTGACCTTGGATTTGGCAAAGATTTCTTAAATAAGACATTAAAAGTTTGAACTATAAAAGAAAAAAAAGTCAATTAATCGGGCATTATGAAAATTTAAAACTTTTGCTCTTCCAAAGACATGAAAACGAAAAGACAAGCCAAAGACTGAGAAAAAAAACACTGTCTGTAAAACATATCTAACGAAGACTTTTACCTATAAAATTCAAAAAATTTTACAACTCAATATTAAAACATCAAACAATTTCCCCTACCCCCATCCCCAGCTGTACCTGGTCAAAAGTTTTGAACAGACACTTTACCAAAGGAGAGACACAGATGGCAAATGGTAATTACTGAACATTTTACTCTTGACACTAATTAATGTAAGTAGGCTGCTCTCCTAATATTGCTGAAAATAACATCAGCAAAATAAAAAGGAAACATCTCCCTTTATTCCTAAAGCTACCAAAAAGCAGATATTATTCTGCTCCAAAAATTTTATCCTTTAAGATAACACTTTTTGGGTGGCAATGTTCATTGGTATAGCCACTATGAAAAAGAGCATAGAGATTCCTAAATAAATGAAGCATAGAACTACCATATGATCTGGCAATCCCTCTTGTAACCATATACCCAAAGGAAACGCAATCACTATGTAGTCAAGATATCTGTGCTTCCATGTGTATTACAGCCCTATTCACAAAAGTTAAGATATGGAAACAACAGAAGTGACCGTCAGTGGATAAACGGATAAAGAAATTGTGGCATATATAGGGAGTGCCAAAAAAAATCACATTTTACGTATGATGCTCAAAAGATGGCATCGATCAAATGAATTTTAGCATCACCATGCGACAGGCAGCACAGGCAAAGAAAATGGCAGAAGCACAGCTGAGGGCACGACACGTTGGTACTGCAATTTAACTCAGTTCCATAAAAGTCAGACATAGATAACATCTCTTAAAGCGTGTATACATTTTTGGCACCCCCATATAAATATGGAGTATTATTCAGCTTTAATAAAAAGAGACCCTCCCTTTTACCACAACATGGATGAACCTGGAGAACATTATGCTAAGTGAAATAATCCAGACCCAGAAAGACAAATACTACATGATCTCACATGTACATGGAATCCTAAAAAAAAAACAAGGGATAGAGATAAAACAGCGGTGACCCTGGGAGTGGGGAGGGGGTTGGAAATGGGGAGATATAGTTAGAGGCCATAGCAGATATGTGGGATGAACAACTAACTCCAAAGACAACATACAACATGAGGACTGTAGCTAATAAAACTGTCGTGTATTTGGGACCCCTGTGAAATTAGTCAATTTTAGCTGCTCCTGCCACAAAAACGGTAAAAATGGGTAACTGTGAAATAGCGGATGTTATTTGCTTCACTACATATAGACAGTAAAGTGGTTGAGCGACCACTTTACTATCTATATATGTATCCCATAATGTCATGTATACCTTAAACAAAAGAAACTAAAATAAAATTGGTATTAAAAAATAAAAACACTACTCTTTAAGGGAAACTTGTAAGACACCTAGACTTCAGAGACTGCTGCCCTGCCCTGTGAAGGCAACCTTTAACAGTCCAGCAAGTTTGTACTTTTGATTGGTTTTCTTGTTACAAAATGTTTTGATCCATTTCATTGTGTATTCATATACCTCTCTGCTTTCTACAAGATACAAATATGTGTGAACATTTTCAGGTGTAGTTTGTTTTGGTCTTGTTTTCACTTTGTTGTTCGAAAAAAGAATGAATGCTTCTCATGCTTGAAAGTTAAAAAAATCTGCGTAGGCTGGGCATGGTGGCTCATGCCTGTAATCCCAGCACTTTGGGAGGTTGGGCCAGAGGGTTGTTGGAGGCCAGGAGTTCGAGATCAGCCTGAGCAACATAGCAAGACCGTGTCTCTACACACACACACAAAACTAGTTGGGCATGGTAGTGTGCACCTGTAGTCCCAGCTACTTGGGAGGCTGAAACAGGAGGATCTCTTGAGCCCAGTTCGAGGCTGTGGTGAGCCATGATCATGCCCGTGCACCCAAGTCCGGGGACAGAGTGAGACCCAAGTTATTGCACTTAGTTGTGATAAGCTCTTTCCCTTTGCTGTATATAACTCATTCTACTGTTATAATTTCCAACGGCTTCAGTTTGGTGCTCTTATGAACAAATGTGATTATGAATAGTCTTATGTTTGTATTTTGGTGCAAATGTGCAAGATTTGCTCTGGAATAAATATCTAGGAGTAGCATGGCTGGTTGCAGTATCTACATATCTTCAACTTTATAATACTGGTTTTCAAAATGGACATAGTAATTTATACCCCAGGAGCACATGAGAGGTTCCTTGTTCTGCACTTTGTCAACACTTAGTATTAGAGAACTTTTCATTTTTGTCAGAATTCTTTTTTTTTTCTTTTAAAAATGTGGGGTACATTCAGGGTTAGGTATACAAATGTTCATTATGCAGGTAACCTTACTGATGAGGTGTGCCCCACTCCCCTGGCAGTTTCCCACTACTGTCAATGTTTTTCTTATAGTATTATGATAATTGTTCAAGGCCCACTTATGAGTGAGAACATGTGATACTCAGTTCTTTGTTTCTGTGATAGATCACTCAGTAATGTCAGTCTGGTAGAATTCTATTTTGCTCTCAGACATGTTGGATAATTTTACATTTTTTTACTGTCTATACACTTTACTTGTTTGAACATAATAAGTATCGTCGTTTTAAAATCTGTATCTGATACTTTTAATATCAGAAGTATTTGCAGACCTGCTTCTGCTGGTTCTTTATTTTCTTTTCTTTTGTGTGTGTGTGTGTTGGACACTCCGTTGCCCAGGCTGGAGTGCAGTGCCACGCTCATGGCCACCACAACCTCAACCTGATGTGCTTAGGCGATCTTTTCACCTCAGCCTTCCAAGTTGCCAGAACTACAGGTGGCGCTACCACACGTGGCTAATTTTTTGATTTGTTGTAGAGATGCGGTCTCGCCAAGTTGCCCAGGCTGTTCTCAAATCCATGGGCTCAGGCAATTCCCTCACCTTGGCCTCCCAAAGTGCTGGGATTACAGGCTTGAGCCACGGCACCCGGCTGGTTCCTTATTTTCTTGTGTAGTTTCAAATTTTCTTAGTTAGCCTGCTCCTTTTGCTAAAAATATTGGTTTTGAAAACACCTGAAGGCGTTTTCAAATGAGATAATCTTCTAGAGAGGATTCCTATTTGTTTCTGCCATGAGGTATGTTCAGTTAGGGATCACTTTCTACCACGTTCATAAATTGAGGGGTTTGAACTCGTGCTGCAAATCCATGAAATGTTGCAACGTCACAAGGATTCTCTTGTTGTCATGCTCAGCACTGAGGTGAGTTCGCTTGCTTTTTCTTGGCAGTGGAATGATGGATGATGAAGCCGTCTTCTGCGGCTCATCCTCACTCTAAGTGTGACCCCTTTAGTGTCCCAGTCTGATGATGGATGGTCTAGCATTTGACAGTCCATCTTGGCAGGCCTGGGCTTACTCTGTTCTCCACAGTTTGGGGGCTAAAAACCAAGGTTTGAAGTCCCCTCCTTGGGCAGATACCCTTGAGGCAAAAGAAGCTTTCTCCAGGTTCCCATGTTCACTCAAATTTTTACCTGATAATATTATTGTGTCAGTTTTGTGTGATACGTAAGAAGGATGTTTGTGTATTTTATTCAGCATTCTTAGTCATAGTCAGCAGAGTTTGGTTACGATCATTCAGCCTGCCAAAATGCCAGAAATGGAAAATTCCCATTTGATTTCTCCTCCTTCTTCCTCTCCTTCCCTCCCTCCTCCTTTCTTTGGGAAACATTTTAATCCCTCTGTCATTTACATTGGTATCTGGGGAGGGATTAGCACATAACATTTTTTCTCTCCCACTACTAAACAACTACCTCAACACTACACACTGAAAATCAATTCCTGAGTGTGACACTTAATTTTCACATAATACATTCGGATAAGCAATTCACCCCCTTTCTGTGTTCTTTTGATCCACGAATCTCATTCTCTAATCTTGGATGACCTCATACTTTTTCTGATTAGCCTGTCTTTACTCTTAAATCTCAACGTGCTAAATTCTTCTATCTTATTCTTCTTTTTCAAGTTTTTTAAAGCTATTATTAACTGCCATCCTTTCAAATAAACCTTAGCATCATTTCCCAACATTATGAATTTAATTCATTTGGAACTGTTTTGAACTATATTAAACGTATAAATTTCTCAGAAAGAGGTGGCATTTGAGAAATCTCAGCCTTACTATCCAAAATCAGGTTATGTCTGTTTATGAAGTTTACTCAGAACTACATTTACATTTAAACAGACTATAGTTTTCTTTATTTGTGACACTAGTGGTTAATATCATTTCCATTATCAATTCATATATTTTGTTGCTTTGTGAATTGGATCATGTTTTTATTATATTTTCTAAGGTAATTTCTGGTGTGTTAAAATGCTCGTGGTTTTCTAAATTTACTTTTCTCTGGTGGTATGGATGGATCCTTTTATTTACCACAGTTCATTTTAAAAAGCTTTCTTGTGCATTCTATATGTATATAAAAATATAATCTTCATTTTGTTTTTCTTTCAGGCTTTACACTGGTCAGAATTTCTAAAACAGTATTTAATAATATTAGTGTTCTGCTTTCTATTTGAATGGCAAGTCCATGCATGTTTAACTTAAAACATACATTAGCTCTTAGTATATTGAACGTATTAACTTTATTGTGGCATTTTATATAGTACTTCGTGCTACAAGCCTAAAAAGAAGCTGAAGAAGCCTGGTTCAACGTTCCACACTTTGCAGCATGGGATCAGAAAACTCTAGATATTATAACCAACCATTTAGAAGAAGCTGTTTGAATACTACAAATAAAAATTAAATCCTTTTTTGTCTCTAGGAACTGGGAGAATGGATACAATGAAAGTAACAAATCTAAACCCGATAAAAGGTGCTGAAACCAATGAAGATGGGTGAAGGCCAAAACGGAAAGCTCATGCTAGTAAGACACAGGGAAAAAGACTAACTAGGTAAACCACCAGTGGGAAGCTTATGTCTTTATTAACTAATGAATTCCGGTCAGAAACTTTGTGTGCATAACTCATCGTGCCCATATGCAATCTATTTCTAGACCAGTGCTTCTTGAAGTACAATCTGCGGATCACCTAAACAGAACCACCTGGGTGGGCAGGCATTCTTGTTACAATGCAGTCCCCCAGACCCCTGCATGGGCCAAATGAATCAGAATGGGGAGAAAGGGGCAAGGACACTGCAACCTAGAGGCTCCTGTAGGGCTTCTCAGACAAAGGAAAATTTAAGACAAAAAGAGATAGAGGATGAGAAAATAAAAACAGGCGAGACAGAGAGTAACAAAATCAGAGTCAACGAGGAGGGGAACTTTACACTTCCCACTGTGTCACAGAAGGTATTTTACATCAGACTGTAGAAGCCGAATCTGATCATCCCATTAAAATACTATAATTAGACCAAAGACTTTTCAGAGAAACGAACCCAAACATCTTATTAAATCACCTAACAAGTTATGTGCTCCACGATGTACAAGGCGTTTCAAAGAATACGAAAACCGAGTGGGGCAACACCTAACTCATCACATCTAATTATAATAATGAAATACTCTCAGTGTCTGTCTACCAGGCAAATGTCTTGTCGTGGTCCTTTGCAATTCCTACGTTATTTTTAGCTACAATAAATCAGAAAGTGAAGAAGCATCTTTATTAGTCACGAAACCAAGGAAGATTTAGGGGGCATGTTTTTTCTCAGGTATCCAGAGGGAGACTTTGGACCACCCTATGGCTTTTACAGCAACTGTTCCAGGAAGGTAAGTTTGATCTTCTCCCTGCAAATGTCCTGGTACAAATATTAGAGGTCAGGTTGTGGATGCCATGTTTGAATGTCAACTATCTCTCTTCTTTTTTAGCTACCATCTCACCTGCCCTAGCAGCTTTGACTTGCAACCTAATTTTACGTGTATTGTTGTTTTTAAAATTCATGAACCATGCCCTTACTCATATTAAGTTCCTTTGAGTCCCTTGTGGTGACAAAAAAGCCTCAATGAATTACCTTGACTTGTGTGATCTCACGCAAAGGCACACGGAGCTGAGAACGCATTTTTAAAAAATATTATCATGTTGGGCTATGAGTCCTGCACATTGTTTTGAAATGGCAGACTGAAACTTGACTCATTTAAATTTCATGGAATGTACTGAGCACATACGATGCACCAGGCATCCGCTCCGTGGATACCAAAACAAATGAGGCCCAGCTCCTGGCTGGAGGAACCACAAGCAGTAGATCATTAGCTGCTTTTCCTTCGGTCTGTCATTCCTAAAAAACCCAGAAAAAGCATGAGTTGAAGACATAAGACGGCTCCAAAGCTCAATATTCAAACGCACGGGAACTTACACAGCCCAAGAACACTGCTTTTCAAAATACTAAGATTTGGAAGTGGATACCAAAGAGGTCACATCTGCTCAAAGGATGTTTGAAACTGCCTGGAACCATTTTCCTGTTGAACAAGGAAATGGCATCATTTTTCTACAGCCCTATGTTTCTCTTTTTCTTGCCGTTTTCTCCTCTTTCCTTTCCTCTCGCGTGTGTCAACCAGTGCACACAGTGTTACTCTTCTCTGCCATTTCGGGCACAGGCCTAAAGCCGGAAGGCCCCTTGCAAGGGTTGTGAGGATGACTGCTCAGGGACTGAAAGTTTATTGGAGGAGCTTTCATTTGTGCAGAGCCCACCTGTTGTTTGATGCCAGCAATGGGCAGAATTGACCGAATGTGATTCATGTGAATAGCCAAGCAAACTGCCACCAACTGAGGACCCACTGAGCATCCGTGGCCTGTGTGCCCTGCATCTACTTTCGAGATGGTCCAAAGGTTTCCCCTGGCAGACTGCTCAGCAGCCAGTGTGCCAGACATGAACCAAGACAACGCGCCTCTTTCTGTCCTTTTCACTCCGGCTTAGCCAGAGGCCCACTGAGAGCCCAGGCTCTGCTGATGGGCCAGGCTCTCTGGAACCACAACCGCATTACACAATGCAAATGTCTCACCACCGAATCTTTCATCTTTCTGGTGAGAGGGTCTGCTGCTGACTCTTCTAGACTTTGATGTAAAACCTTAGGAAACAGTCTGCACTGAATGAAGGACCTGAAAGCAGAAAAACACATAGGTTTAACTTTATTAAAAGCTGTTCCTGGGACAGTGCTTTCAGTAAACAACTTCAACTTGGACCCCGTGCCCACAAATGAAAAAAAGCAATATTCTCTCTGTTAAAAGATACACAGTAAAAACAGGTGCATATTCAAGGGATCCGGAAGATATGTTTTGATTTTCCAATTTCAAATTTCGTCCTAATGAAAGCAGTCACATACCTCAGGGGTATCTATTGTCGGTAGGGATGGGAGATCCACAAAGGTTTCATTCTCACAAAAACATGGCAACAGACGTCAACATTGCAGTAATACAACTGACCCCCCAAATTGTGCAAACCATATTTTGCATTTACTTTCTCTATTTTTCACACCTTTCATCTTGTTGCACTAACAGACTAAAATTATGGTATCTCTGGCCTCCAGATAGTTATGGTTATCTTAAGTCAAAATCTTTCTTTAAGTTTGGACAAATTACGTAAGATACTACAGTCAATACGTGACACTCACTTTGACATTACATGAAGGATTTCCCGTCCCAAAGTATATATTGCCAAAGACATTATTAAAGGGAAGATTGGAACGTATACTCTCAAGTCACTAAGGATTTTATTAAGTGCATTTAAAATATTTGGCACATACCTCAATTCAAACCTGGAGGGCACCCGCCATATTGGAAACAAAAAGCAACAAAATAAAATAAAACCCTCCCTCTCAGAGGTGCTGGTCTAGTCTCCACAGGGTAACTGTCTGGAATAAAGGCAGAAGCTGATTAATGGATCCAGAAAGGGCACTTATTAATTAATAGGCTGCAGCTTCTCACACGAGGCCCCAGAGGAGAGTCACAACAGGCCTTGGGTGCTGTCTGCCATCTGTTCCTGCCATTTACACGTCTCATTCCAAAAGCACAAGAGCAAAGGTGAAGTGTTCGCTGAGCCCTTGATTTTCATCAGTTGCTGGCTAGTCCTGCAATTCTCCCACCCTCCTCCAGTGAGTGGCCAGCTAGTTAATAACAAGAGTCAAATCGCAGTGAATCCTGAATGGTCGTCTCTCACGCTCTGGGGGCGAGCAGGGCTGCGGGAGCTGTGCCCACCACATGGCAGTGAAAGAACACGGTGTGGGTGACTCACATGAGCACGGAGGGGTCACTGCTCTGACGGCTCAGGTGGTAGCAAAGCGCAACCAGGAGGCCACAGAAGGCTGAAAACAGCGCCGGGATGTGTTGCGTACTCCACGGTTCCTAAGGAAAAGACATCAGTTAGCCAAGTCTCCATGGCTGGGGGCAGAATGGCAGGAGCTCTCTCTGTCAGACATTTGGTAGGTCCTGAGGTCCTTCTGGATGGACATGGGGTCCCTGTGATCACTCCTGCCCGTGGACATACGTGGGTCTGACGGGCACACACAAAACCTCGCCTGTTCACGTGTAAGCATTGCTTTTGACTAGGGACCGGAGTGGGGGGATTTCAGACTAACTGTACATATTTATGAAAATATATTTTACCTAATCTTTCCTGAAATTAAGTTGAAGTTTTTATAAAATAAAACCATGTGTCACCTCTTCCGAATTCAGTATAATACTTAATAACGATTAGAAGAATTATATTTCACTGTCAGGAGAGGGGGGCGGGATTGGCAGTTGAGGGAAACTGCTAGGGAGGGAGGGGCATGCCTCATCAACAAGGGTCCCTGCATCATCAACGTTTGTACACCTGATCCTGAATTGTACCCCACGTTTTTATAATAAAAATTTAAAAAACAAAAAATTTAAGAAAGAATTATATTTCTTAGTGTTTATTATTCAGTGATTTAAAAGGTTTAAGAAGTGTAAAAATGGCCTAAGGAACTGACCAAATAGATCAACAGACTGAAACAAAACTTGGTAAAGATTAAAACAATCCCCTGAAGAACAGAGAAAGACGCTTTGCAATGAAGAAAGCAAGACACTTGAGGCTTAATTTGACAGAAGCACAGATGTCAGCAAGGAACACACTGTCCTCAGTGTGGCAGGGCAGAACATGGGTGATACGTGGTGCCACCCTGAGAGGCGCGGTAGCCTGGACTCGTCTCTTCCTCCACAGACACCTGCCACTCCGGCCAACACAGACATGTCTTTCCTTTACAAAGAGGAACATGTCTATACATTTAAACTTTTCGGTCACCATCAACAGAATCGCTGCTCCCTTCCGAAAGTTGAAGTTCATCAAGGACTTAAACACTTTTCTCTCAAGATTTGTTTTACGGAAAGAGGATGAGTTGTTAATTGCGCTTAAAATCAAATCTACAAAGGAATGAGTCAAGTGTGCTCAGCAATTATACTTGAAACTGCTGAGATAGGCTGGAAAAGCAGACGATACACTGGGTAGAGTGTATGAGTTTATTTTTTGCATGCTTCCCTTTCCTAGAAATTAAAATATATTTCTTAAATGGGCGCCATGGCTCACGCCTGTAATCCCAGCACTTTGGAAGGCCAAGGCAGGAGGATCGCTTGAGGCCAGGAGTTTGAGACCTAGTGTGAGTCTGTCTCTACAAAAAAAAAAAAGTTAGCCAGGCACGGTGGGGTGCCTGTAGCCCCAGCTATTTGGGAGGCTGAGGTGGGAGGATCGCTTGAGCCCAAGAGTTTCAGGTTGTGGTGAGTCATGACGATGCCACCACATTCCAGCCTGAGGGACAGAAAGAGATGCTGTCTTAAAAAAAACTTTTTTTTAATTTAATAGAAAAAGAAAGAGAAAAAAAAATGCGTTGATCTCCCCCACCATGCAGGTCTAGGAGCCTGAGAGAATAGTATCTAGAAGGCGAACTGAAGCAGCTAACCCTTGCTGAGACCGTTGAGGCCACTGAGCTGCACAGGACACAGTCAGGAAGCAAGACTGACCGGCTACTCCCGAGCACCCTCTCACAGCTAGCCCATGCTGTGCCACGCCCTGCAAGCAACTCAGGTCGGCTTCCCCCAGCCTGGGCAGCAGTGACTTTTCCAAGGCCCTCAGGCACCATGGCAGCATCATTAGTTTTCAGATTCAGGGCAGGTGTCTTCCCCACCAATTTTGCTGAGAAGTTCCCGGCCAGCGATAAAGGCATCCTCCACCCATCTTTTCTATCCTTCGGAGTTTCCTCCCTCAATGTCTCCCCTTCCTGTATCCAAGGAAGAGGTGTACTTCCTCCTTCTGAGCCAAACTCCCCCGCCACACCCCAGAGTGTCCTCCTCCTCTCACTCGATCCTCATCCCTGGATATCCTTTCTTTTCATTGGCTCCTTCTGCCCCGTCGAGAAAAAGGCTTAAGTTGCTGACACGTTTAACAAATAGAAAAGGCCCCTCTTTCTCTTTGGTCCAGATGCTCTCCCAAGCCACTGCACTCTTAGTCCGTTTGGGCTGAAGCAGGAGATTTATTTCTCAGGTTCGAAGGCTGGAAGGCCAAAATCAAGGTTTGGGAAGATTCTGTGTCTGGTGAGGTCTGTGACCTAAAAGAAAATCCCAGCGCCCCCCCTCCCCCACCAAGAGACTGAACAGACCACCTCTTGAAATTCACCTTGTTCAGGCCGGGCTCCGTGGCTCAGCCTGTAATCCCGCGCTTTGGGAGGCCGAGGTGAGTGGATTGCCTGAGCCCGCCTGGGTTCGAGACCCGCCTGGGCAACTTGGCGAGACCTCATTTCTACAATAAATCAAAAATCAGCTGGGCATGGTAGCGCGCACCTGTAGTTCCGGCTACTCGGAAGGCTGAGGCGGAAGGATCGCCGGAGCCCAGCAGGTCGAGGCTGCAGTGGCCGGGAGCGGCCACTGCACTCCAGTCTGGGTGACAGAGTGAGACTCTGACTCAAAAAAAAAAAAAATTCACCTTGTTCTCCTCTCTCCCCCACTAACTACCATTGGG
>CAUYQG010140783.1:0-44875 GCA_963574415.1 Tarsius wallacei
ATAAATATAGTAGTAAGTAAACTAAATAAGACTTAGGGTTAAGGTTTAGTAGGGTAAGGATATTATAGGCCTATAATAGTAAATATTTATAAGAAAGCTAGGAAGAAAACCAGGATATTCACAAATGTTTGTCTTAAGAAAAACACCACCTGTGGTTGAAATTGTTAAAGGTCAACTTTATTGTGAGTGCAAAAAGGATATACGTAGGCATTTGGTTAGCAACATAAGATACGTTTTGTGGGTGCAGGGCTGGGTAGAAAAACTATATAAGCATGTGAAAAATAAATAAAATTTAGCAGAGTCTTGAGCTCTCCCCAGGAAGAGGATTCCTGTCGTTTTTTCTTTTTCTTTTTCGCTGCTTCCCGATTCTCCCATCTCAAGCCCTGACTCTCTCCTGGAGCTGGACTCTGGCAAATAAATTCTGGTTTCAATATAAATAAAATATTTATACACAAAATAGTGTGAGTCAGCATACCTACTTTTTGATTTTTCAATAGTTTTAATGACTTTAATATTCTGCAAAAAATTAACTTAAAAAATACATGGCATGTAGATTGAAGTATACATGCAACCTCAAATATGACTGGCATGGCATTAATATTTATTTAAAAGTTGATCTTTTCTTCACCATGTCTTTTTGCATTAATTTTGATTTTTAAAAATATTGCACTGAAGTATTATATGATTACTGAGAATTTTTTTCTGTTATTTTTCTTTTTCTTTTAGAGATGGGTTCTCACTGTGTTGCCCAGGTTGAAATGCAGTGTCTGTTCACAGGTGCAATCATCATGTGCTAGTCTTGACCTCCTTGGCTCACGTGATTCCCTTGCCTGAACCTCGTAAGTGGCTAGGACTACTGAACCAGACCACTGAGGTTTTTTTTCCTTAGTACTACTTTAATTTTGTACCTTGCTTGCCTCACTCTAACCCTGAATCCCCATTACTCTGCCCCTTGACCAAGTTGGAGATGAACTTGAAGTAGGAGAACAAATAACACGTATAAGACATGGTAGTGAATGCTTTCCGACCCAGCACAGGATATTTATATCAGTAGTCTGGTATCTTGAAGTTGCTCCTAACTTCATTTTCTTTGTATTGTTATCTAGGGTTTCGTGGGCTTTGAGCAGATTGTTCCATAGACAAAGCATCTGCTTGGGGCCAATGAATTGGGGATGCTCCTTTGAGGCCTTCTGTACCCAATGTGATATGTGGCGTTCGGAGAGATTTCCCTTTTCTGCATCTGATTTGACTTTTGGAGCTTTTCAGCTATTCCTGATGTTCATCTATTCCTCTGCCCCTACCATCCTTTTTCTTCATCATCCCCTTCCACACCCATAAGCCCGGATGGGATTTAAAAAATCCTGGAATCATGGTCAGTTTTTAGCATCTCACAAAGATGTATTTCTAAGAGAAAGCAGCCTAATTATCATCAGCTAGGATTTGGTATGCTGGTGGTTAAGCTACTCTTGCGTACATTGAGCAATGGTTGAAAGATTTCCCATGTGGTGAAGGGTCTCTAGTACACTGTTGGATGTGACAAGATTTCCTTGAACCCTGGCCTTTGGTTCCAGTTTTAGGAGCAGGTTTCCTTTATTTGCTGGGCAACCTTTATCATTATGAATCTTGCCTTTTTGCAGGACCAGTGGGTTCTGCACAGATTTATTAATGTTGATTTAATATATTCATATGAAAAAATATAACAGCAAGAGAATGCGTATGTCGGCACTGCAGTGGTCCCTTTGGGGGTTCAATCTATATTACTCATAGCAATGGAAAGTAAAAATGGCAAGTTATATTAGCTAAGTTCAAGATACAAAAGGCAATATTAATTTCACAGGAAGTGTAAAAGGATATGCAAATGTGATCAACTCCCAGGAAAACATTACAATATACCACTCTAGGCTTTGAAATTATGCAGTTTAATAAACACTTGTTAAGAAGCTTCACACACTAAACATCGAATTTTAAAGTAAGTATTTCTGATCACGTACTGTTTTTGAGAAATGGCATTATTTTCCTAAGCTTTTGGAACCCTAAACTGGAAGATTGGGGTGTTCAAAGTAGAGGATTTATCTGTAGCAGTCACGTGTTCTTGGGAAAGCACAGATGGTTCTGGAAAAAAAAAATTCTTCTTGTTGTTTTTTCAATTAAAAGCATAATTAGAAGTATAGGCCATTAGACTAGAACCTGAAATAAGGATTTCTAAGGCAAATGTGTTTATCCAGTAACTGACAAGGGAGAATTATTTATGGATTTTTAATTAGTACATCCCTGATAAAAGAAGCTTTTCCATGTTTCTTTCTGCAACTTCTTGAGGTCTTTGCTTCTTCCTCTTCATTTATAACCAGAACCAAGCTTGGACGCCTACAAAATGAGAAGGGCTATTAGAAAGTTGTATCAGATTTTGACATCTTAAAGACTACATTTTGAAGGTAGAGTGAAAAAATGTCTCTCTTTGAATGAAGTGGTTTCTTAGGACATTTTAATAGATTGCTTAGAGCCTAGGAATAGGTTTACAGTGTTTTAAGACACATTAGTAATGTTTTGTTCTAAATTTGCTTGTTTGGTGCTTTTGTAGACTTTACACTATTATTTGGTCTTGTGTTAATAAATCAAGTGATTAAAATGATTACAAAGAATTGTAATGCTTATAAGGCTGAGGTGTGGGTAAGGGGAAAGATTATTTTCATATACTACTGGTGGCAACTTGGCCATATATATAATAAAAATAAAAAATCTTTTATATTGTTTAATCCAGCATTTTCATGTCTAGATATTTCTCTATGAGAAATACTTGGGCAAATTCACAAAAAATGTATATCTAAGTAATTGTCTCAGAGTTGTTTATGATGTTAAAAAGAAAAAGCAAAACATCCTAAGAGTACAATACTTGGTTTAATATTTTATGTCTTTATACAGTATATTCCATGGAGTCTTTTAAAGTGCTGTTTTAGACAATTTAGTAACATAGAAAGATATTTATATTAAGTGAAAATGGAAACACATTATCAAACAACAAGTATAGAAAGAAGAGAGTTTTTATAAGTATAAAAAGAAGTTTTTTTAAAAATAACTGTATATGTCATATATATGTCCTGAAACGTTTATAGTTTCAAAATTTTTGTTTTTGCTGAACTATAGTTTTAATATTTTTCTAACATGAACGTGGATCACTTGGCAATAAAAATAAGAGAAAATTCACCCATCAATGAGGAACAATAAAGTATACTATAGGTGATCTTGGCTTTATGAAAGTATGTGATTATAAAACAGATTTGTACTACCAATTATTATTTGCTCTAGAGAAAGATTCCTAGGGTTATGATGAATGAGCAGTGTCTTCTTTAGTTATTTGGGTTTAGTTTACAACTCTCTGTGTGGCTGGCCTGCTGAGGAAACCTGGGACTGGGGAAAATGAGAGGTATGGTGCTAGGAGATGAAGGGCCTGCAGAAATGAAGTTCATGCATCTTTGAAATTGCCCAGAGGTTAGTAGGCAAATGGGATTTCACTCCCACATAGACCTGCATGTATAGTATAGTGAGTAACACTTAAAATTAACCGGTAAGGGGAATTTCTTTATAACCTCAGCACAAGGAAAGGCTTTCTATAATTCAAAATTCAGATGTAGCAAATTTTGACAGTATAAAATTAAAAATTAAAAGAGCCTGTTTTGCATGGCTAGAAACATAAAGTCAAATCACAAGTGACAAACTTGGAAAAGTATTTGCAAGATATGTTACTGATAAACTGCTAATATATAAAGAATTGTAACACATTGGAGAGAATAAATCCAATAGAAAATGACAAAAGACCTAGAAAGTTCACAAAAATTGGTATAAAATGACCCTTAAGCATATGAAAGTATGTTCAATTTCATTCATAATAAGAGATATACATCATTGTTTATAATTATGAAATATTGGAAACATCCTAAATCCCTATATATAGGAGATTGTTTGAATGACCCATAATACATCAGTATAGTGGTGTGTTATGGAATAGGATGAGGAAGATCCCTATGAACTGGGATTGTAGTGGTTGCCACAAGATACTGGTGGTGCCAAAAGCAAAATACAGAAGAGTATATATATATATTTCATGTAGAAGGAAGAGGAAATAAAAATGTATTTCTCTATCTGTTGATCTATTGATCTGATTATTTTTGCAAAAGTGTACACAGAAAGGATAAGCTGGAAGAAATAAATTTGGTAATCTTCAGGGTAGTAATGGCACTGGAAATGTTAGGGAAGGGAGAGGGTGATATACTACTTTTTTATACATACGTTTTTATATAGTTTTGAGTTTGAAATCATGTTAATGTCTTATATATTTAAAAATAAAATTAAATAGTAAGTTTGAATTAAAACAGTGGTAAATGAACCTAACTATATATCAAATGGATGACATGATCACACATAGGAAAAAATAGTGATTCAAGTCATTTTGAACATAGTACTATGACTATATACCTTCAATCTAAAGATAAAAGTACTGGAAAGAAATCTTGAACCTGATACATTCATTGTTGTGGTATTGATGAAACAATTCTGAAATTATTTTGTATCTATTATAGAACTAAGTAAATTTATTTGAGCCAGGGTTATCACTGTGAAAGGAGGATAATACAAATATGGACTGGGGGAAGGCAAGGAGGATCCTTGAGCTGTTAAATGAAAATTAGAATTGTCAACAAGAATGCATAACTAAATATATATTATAATTCTTATTTGTCCTCTTAAAGGGCCTACAAGTAATGACACTCTAGCAGCAATAAGCAGAAACTTCTGGTTTCTAAATTGCATCCCCCACTATAAGGAATAAGGGCCCCTTAAAGAAATGGCTGATTCTAGTTTCAGAGCAGAGAAAGTACGAGAAAAGTTTGGAACATTTTGTTGTACCAGAAAATAAGAAACTACTAAAAAAAATTTTGATGAGGACATGTCTGAATGACACAGGAGCCAGTTTGAAATGTGACACTTAAGAATCAAATGAATAAGTGAATACTTATAACAAAAAGAAAGTAAAGAAAAGAAAAAGAAGGAAAAAAGGAGAAAGGGAAGCTCTTTCTTACACTAGAATATCAACTAATGTGGAGGAAATGATACAGTTAGAAAATTGCTGTTTTACAGCAAATAAAGTAATAAGTGATTCCGTCTAGTATTATCAATAGATGCTAGGACCATTGAATGAAAGCTTGTTGGGTAACAGGATGTTTACATAGTTTCAAAATATTTCCCCATACATTATTATTAATTATAAAAGAAACAAATTGGGAACACATGCACATATACATGCATACATACAATGGAATAATCTGGCAGATAATGCTTTATCCAGTGGATCAGGGTGAGCCCACCAATGAAGGAATCAACTTTCATTAGGTGCCTTCTGATATAATATGATGACAAGGACATTCGACTGGTTAGGTAGCATGAATTTCAAAAATGTATACGGTGAATCTAATCCTGATGTAACAATCAGAACAGCATAAACATCCTGCAAAGCCACAGGCTTGTCCTCTTCAAAAATTTTAATGACGTGATAAGCAAAGAAAGACCAAATAATTATTAAAAATTTAAGGATACTAAGTTAGAGACATGGCAACTAAAAGCAATGTGATCCTGGACTGGAGGAAAATGGCCAGACAGGACATTTTGGGGATTGGAAAAAATGTGAATATGGGCATATGTAAGATGGTATTGTATCAATGTTGAAGTCCCTGAATTTGATACATGTGAGAGACTATCCTTAGTTTCAGAAACTTTTGATGTCCACATTTGAACTCAATTACTTTGGCAAAAATCATTTTTGTTTGTTTGAGGGAAGAGGAGTAGTGGAATATACATGCACACATGTGTGCAAAGAGATAAAGCAAATATGGCAAGATAGTAGCAAATGGATGGATCTTGGGAAGGATATATGGGAGTTCATGATGTGATTCTCTCAGGTTTTCTATAGTTTTGAATATTTTGTTCAGAGTAAAAAGTTGTCTTTTAAAAAAATTACTAAAAGCCCCAAAGGTTTTACTCTTTGCATGCGTTGCCCAGTCACAGAGCTATGAATATCAGGGATCCTAACTTTACAGATATAGTCTCCATTTCAAGATATCTCATTTCAGTCTCTTTAATGCCCTCACCCAAATGACTCTCAGGGGTATCTGTGCATCTCATATTATCTCTTAACTAAAAACTTGTTCCAGCCATTGCTGTGAAATCGGATTCTGGGGGAAACTGAATCCCAGGGTCAACTGGTGAAAGAATTTATGTACTTTTTTTCTCTCCATGATTGAAATTCCATGATTGTTGTGTCCCTGAGGCAGCATTGAGTATCCTTGCTTTGGAAAGGAGGGGGTAATGGCTAGAATAAGCCATGTGTACAATTTTGGTACAGGGGAGAAAGTGTCTTATAAGTGTCTTATAACATTTATCTGAAATAAAACCTTTTAGAGCAGTGCATATTAATGTTTCATTGTATTTAAATATAGTCTTTTGATTTGACGCATGTGGTTAAGAAGAGATATCCTCCTTCGTCATCTTGAGTTTCAGATGCCAGATAAACCAAATCATACAAAAGCAACCTCCCAAAAGCATGCTGGATATTTGATGTAGTTGGTGAGGATGAGTTTAGTAGTCAGAACCTAAATGTTGACTTCAGGGAAGCCCAGTATTCAGAGAATTCACGCTTGACATTGTGACAACAGTGAAACTTCTGTTATTCTCACTAGGGGAATATAAACTGTATACTGCCCTGCTGGGGTTTATACATAACTTTGACCCCCTATGTGGCTCCTTGATTTCGCTCTTTTGGTTTTTGCTAGTCTAGTGATTGTAGATGGGATCCTTGACCTCAGTTTCAATTGGAAGTACCTGTCCAGATGTTCTAATGACAGTGGCAGTCATTAGACATTAAGGATGGCATTGTGAGAGACAGCTGCCTGGCTTAGCACAAATTATTTTGCTGTGCAGAAAAATACAACATAACATTGCCTACATTCACGGCAAATCTTGTCTCACAAAGGAAACTATCGGGAAAGAGTATGGCTTTCTTGGCCTCCAGAGAGTGGATAATCAGTAAATATTGACTGTATAATAATTGGAAATAACTTTAATAAATATATATTTTTGTACACTTTAAATTATAAGGGAGGAAGACCCTTTCCTCTACCCATCTTAGTTTCTCTGTTAGGGCTCTGTAACAAAAGAAAAGATTAATAAGAGAAAAGCATATAATTTTAATACAAGTTTTATGTGACACGGGAGCCTTCATAAGAAAATAAAAACCCGAAGAAACAATTACACCTGAATGTTTTTACACTAGGTTTTATGAAAGGAGGAAAGTTGTGGAAAAGGGTAGTAAACTGGGGGAAAACCAGGGAAACTTACCCGGCCTATTCTCTCAGATTCTCTCAGCGTGTCCCTCCCTCTTCAGAGATAAGGATACTCCTTACTCTAGTTTAGGGTAGGTATGTCTCACTGAGAGGCTTCTGACCTTCTTCAGGGAGTCCTTCCGGTACCTGCTGTTTCTCAATTTCTTCAGTTTAAAATATTCAAAATGCCAGGCATGGTGCCTCCCACCTGTAATTCCAGCACTTTGGGAGGGCTAGGTGGGATAATTGCTTGAGACCAGGAGTTTGAGGTTACAGTGTGCTGTGATTGTGCCATTGCATTCCAGCCTGGGTAATACAGCGAGACCATGCCTCTTAAAATAAATAAATAAGTAGATAAATAAATAAATAAATATTTAAAATGTTCAGGTGTCATAACTTGGGATAGCATGTCTTGAACCCCATCAAAATTAATATGTACACATTGCAGAAAATCTGGAGGTTTCTACAAATATCAAAGTAGCTATTATCCATAACCTCATTGGGCAGTTAAATCTGTGTGTGATCAATGTTACAGTTTTTTCATACATGCATATGTTAGCATAGATGTATTTTTGTGGTTATATATCTTTCCACTTAACCTTATATCATAAGCATTTTCCCATATTACTATGAAGTATTTCTAATCATAAGTTTAATAATTGCATGCTATTCTCATAGGTGGCAGAATTTAATTATCCATTTATTAAAGGGCACTTGGGCTTTTCCAATGCTTTGATGCTTTCAGTAATATTGGTATCATTGTTTATAAACTTTGGCCAGGCATGGTGGCTCACGCCTGTAATCCTAGCACTTTGGGAATCTGAAGTAAGAGGATTGTCTGAGCCCAGGGGTTTGAGACCAGCTTGGGCAACTTGGTGAGACCTTGTCTCTACAAAAAATTTAAAAAATTAGCTGGGCATGGTGATGTGCGCCTGTTGTCCCAGCAGCTTGAAAGGCTGAGGCAGAAGGATCACCTGAGCCCATCAGGCCAAGGCCATGGTAGCAGTGAGTGTGCCACTGCACTCTAGCCTGGGCGACAGAGTGAGACTCTGATTCAAAATACAACAACAAAAAAACCTCAAAAACGAAATATGTCTATGTAAATTTGCTTGCTTGAGATCAACAAATATTTATGTATAAGTACTTATAATTTGCCCTTTCCCATGTCTTCTCAAGAGAAAAAAATAGCTGCTTCTTTCATCTGGCCTAAGGAGGTGCTGAGCAGAGTAATGGAAGAGTTACAGACTTGGGGAAACCAGAGGCCACTCAGATTTATTTTGCAAAAGGCAAGGGAACTACCCAAAAGGAAAGCTCCAAGGGTAGAGAATATAAAGGTGGCCTGAGAACAGGTGCCAGTGGGGTGAGGGGTGGGGTAAGGTAGTGCTAGTTAGAGAGCAACTATGACTGTCAGTATTAAAACTGAGAGTATTAGAAACGACTGGGGTAGCTTCCAGGGGAGGTCACAGGGTTGCTTACTTTATATTTAGCCAAAAACCATGATTTACATCTATTACTGCTATCATTTCACAAAAGAGGACATGATAACAACAACAAAAAATAAAACCTGGGTGGATGAAATCTCAGAATTTAAAAGTGAAATGAAATAGTTCTATTAAAACTTATCAAAATGTCTTTATTTTTCTCATTACTCTGGACTGTTGATGACTTGGCCACACTGGCAACAGATCTCAGTCTATGGACTGGCAGTGAGGGGCCATAAGACCAAATAACTTCTAAAGTTTATTGATTTGAGCTGAAAAAGCCTTGCATTTCATGAAGAGGTGGGTTCCAGTCTTGGTGCCATATTTGATTTGATGGATGACTTTTGAGCCACACATCTCATTAATGTCTCAGTTTCCTTATTTGCTCACTTAACTTTATGAAGATCAAGTATGGTATTGTTTGTTGAAATTCTTGCGTCTTAACGCCTGGGTACTTTTTTTTATATAAGACTCAGAAAGGGAGTGTAATAAATTGCGATAAATTGCTCTGTCCCAGAAAATAAATGGCATTCTATCAACCCATAGTCTGTGTAGTTTCTGAGAATGATTGCAAGAGACAGAAAATACAACTCAAAATAGCCAAAATGAAAAAGGTATTTTATTGGCTTATATATTGAAAAAATATAGACACATGTAACTTCTAGAACTGCTGGATCCAGAAGATCAAATGATCTATCCATCGTTTGGTCTTAGGCAGTATCACCCTCTAATGGCAAGAAGGCTTTCAGTTATATATTCTGATTCCATTCTACTAGTTTAGCAATACCAGCGGGAAACAATAGAGTTTCACATTCCTAATAGTTGGGAAAGTTCCATATTTTCATCTCATTGGCACTGTCTTGGGTTATATGCACAAGATGATCAAATAGATCTGGGTTATGTGCCCATCTTTGAAGCTGTGGGAGAAATCAAACCCTCCTGAACAGTATGAACTAAGAATAGGGGTAGAGTAGTTTCCCAGAAAATTGGGTTCTGGTGAAAGAATATGGGGGCATGGATGATGGGCAGGTAGAACTACAAAGTAGCAGTAGCCCGCCAAGCCAGAAAATGCAGCCAGTAGAACTGCCCTGGCCTATCTGGAAAGGTCTTTTAGGTCTGTGTGTAAGACATTCTCTACTGACTGTCACAACATCATTGTTTAGTGGCAGGCAGGGTCTTTGGCATCAATTAAATCCTAATACTACTAAGTAGAAATTAAAAAGCTTTAATGAGATCTTCAACCTATTGATGAATGCCCATGACAGTAGCTCATGCCATTGATGTGTGGAGTCAAATATCTTTACCCACTGGGAATGTCATCATTTAAATGGCCCTATTGATTTCTGAGTTTTGGCAGAGCTTCTTTAACCCAGGAAGGCTCCAAGTTGCCTGAGGGCACATAGCCTAAGATGTAACTAACTCCATGTTATGTAGTCCTGAATTGGACCCAAACAAACTTAATCATCTGTCCTAGGGCAGTCTGTCCTAGGCAGAGTTTCTGAGAAAACTAGAGCAGTTCATTTTATGTTTTATGTTTATTGATGAATTTATTTGGAAAAGCTGCTTCTAGGCATTCCACACATTCTAGTCATATAAGAAGGACTACTTATTTGGAAAATGTTTAATTATTGTACCAAGATTAAATGCAGGTTTACAGAATGAATTTTCAGGCTGTCAGTTTCTGTTTCTGTTATTGATTGTTGTGTAATAAACTACCTCAAAACTTTGTGGCTTAAACCAACAATGATTTGTTATTTTTTAAGGTTCTACAGGTCAGGAACTGGGGCATGGCTCAGCTGGGTAGTTGTTCCACTCCATTTGCTGTAGGCTGGTTCACTATGCTGCATTCAGCTTTCAGCTGTGCTGGCCTGGAAGATCAAAGAAGGATTCATTCACATGTCCAGTGTGTTGGTGCTGTTCACCTGACCTCCATCTCTCCACAAAGTGTTTTATCATTTGTTAGTCTAGATTGAGTTTCTTTATATCACGGCAACTAATTTTTCCAGAAAGCTTCAAAGCAGAAGCTGCCAGGCTCTTAAGGACTATACCTAGAACTAGAACCCTATGACATCTGTGCATTCTATAGGCCATAATAAGAAAGAACCCATATTCAAGGGGAGAGTACATTTTTAAAAACAGTCTTACTGATTAAGCATGCCTTGGCAGAGTTCTATTTTGGTGTTCATAAACTCTGAAAATATTTAAAAAATGATTTGCAGCAAGTATAGGGGCATGTTCACAGGCATGTTTATATAAATGTTTATATTTTAAAGAATCAGTATGTTTTCCTTCCTTTGACAAAAAGGATTACATATCTTATCCTGTTTACCTTTTTGTCCTGTCTACCAAGAAGCTCAGAGGTGAATTGAGTAATATAAATCTAATTTGCCTCTTCTTTTGATTCATGGCTTTGATTTTCTCTTTTGGTTTACTTATCTGTTTCTGTCAACATTTCTTTTGATCCTTTTGAGAAATAGCTACATGTAAAATTTTGCAAATTAACTAAATATACAGACTACAGTGTATTACTGTGTAGAATAAAAAGCTTAGCTAGCCTTCAGAATTAAGAGACAAAGGTTCAAATCCTCACTATTGCCTTATTGTGTTACTTTTCACATTGGTAAATTGTTTTTTGTAGATGAATTGGATGACTGTGTGTTCATCACTCAGCAGTTGGCCTGGTATACAGTAGTGCTAAATAGATTGTAGTTATTGAAAATGACTCTTCACACAAATTAGTAAATTTGAGTAAGGTGGATTGTATCAATGTCAATATACTGAGTATGATATCTTACTCAGCTTACGCTAGACGTTACCACTGGGAGATAATGAGTGATGGCTACACAAGATCTCTCGGTATTATTTCTTACAGTTTCATATGAATCTATGATTATCTCAAAATAAAAAGTTGAAAAAATAAATACCACAGAACTATCACTTCTATATGATCCAAACAAAGCCATTGTTCTTTTATTATATGGGCATTATGCTGATTTTGAATGTCCCTACTTATAAGATTATTGAATGCAATCAAGTAACAACTTGAATGTATTTCAATATGTATCACACTAGTTGGTTGCCAGCTTTGAAACTTTTCATTAGCCAGGCTTGGTGGCTCAGCCTGTAATCCCATGCTTTGGGAGGCTGAGGTGAGTGGATTGCCTGAGCCCGCGGGTTCGAGACCCATCTGGGCAACTTGGCGAGACCTCATCTCTACAACAAATTTAAAAAATCAGCCGGGCGTGGTAGCATGTGTCTGCAATTCCGGCTACTCAGAAGGCTGAGGCGGAAGGATCGCCGGAGCCCAGCAGGTCGAGGCTGCAGTGGCCAGGAGCGGCCACTGCACTCCAGTCTGGGTGACAGAGTGAGACTCCAACTCAAAAAACAAACAAACAAAAAAGAAACTTTTCATTTATATGAATACCCTATGTTTTTGTTTTTCCTGCTGAGCGTAAGTCAAGAAATAGAAATAGTTTAACACGCTATTCTAAAGCTAACATTTAAAGAAGATCAATAAACCTATACTTTTTTTTTGAAAAAGAAATTAAAAGGGATTGACAGTTCAGGATGTCTTAAGGAGGAAGTGGGAGATGCTGATACTGACCCCAGATGAAACTCAGTAGGATTGGAAATTGATTTATAGAATTCTATTATAATCTAACAATAAACAAACAGTAAACAAATAACAATCAACAAACAATAAAACTAAGACATTGAATGGAGTTGGAGAAAATAAGGTTCTTGAGCATATTTCACCTGTTAATGTTCAATCCAAATCCCCTGGATTCTGTAGAACACACCAACATGTCCCCTGGAGTTAAAAGTCAAACAACAGCATTCCCTCCAGTGTTCACAGTTTCTCGTGTTTTAGAATGCTCATAGCCTGGGAATAAGGAGACCCAGATTCCAGACAGGACTCAGTTACTAGTCTATTTCTTTGGAAATGTCATTTCATTTCTGAGCCATGCTTTCCCTATGTCCAAATCAAGGAAATTGGATCAGAGATCTCTAAGATTCCTTTCAGCTCAGATACTCAGTTGTTTTCCATATAGACATCCATATAGTCAACCTTTATAAGGAAAACTTCCTTTCATGTTTCCATAGAAAAGAATACTTATAAGTAGGCTAAAAGTTTTTGTTTCAAAGTAGCCTTTGCTCTCCCCACCTCCCAAATTCTTAGCACTACCTCAGCTGTAACCCATTTCTTGGCATTTACTACATTCTGACCAGAACCTAAACATAACTTTTTTGGTAAAAATAAGTTTTAAATTTCACTAAATTATTCATTGTTTTTATTGCACACAATTTCAAAGCAAAATTTAATCACTTCACAAGAAAAGATACATATGCAGAAAACAAAAAAAAATCTGAACAGAACTGAACAGTAAGTTCAAGTGGGGGGGAAGCAGGGCAGGAAGGAAGTCATTCTAGACAACCTAGACTAAAGCTAGTCCTACTCTGAGTCTGAGCTTCTTAGATGGCCAAGGCAAAAAAAGGGAAGTAACATAACTGCCTTTAGCTACAAAAGGAAGAATAGCACTTTGTCAGGAGAGACAAGTTTTTTTCTAATTGTAAACAAACTTCCCATAAATCATATACATGATGTTAAAAAATAACATAATTCATAATAATTGCAAATGTAGTCAAATGAAATTTGCTATAAGATTATAGATCTGATTGTTTTTTAGATTCACCCTAGATAACAAATCAAGATTTGTTGTAAACTGGAATTCTGAAAAGACATTTCTACAGATTGCTAATGTATTGTAGTCTAGATGGTATTCGCCTTCCTGGTGAGCTAATTTGATACAGGGATAGAATATTGAATAACTGGAAGAATGGATCAGCAGACATTTAAGACTAGTTTCTTCCTGACCTACTCAGGAAGACCTTTTTAAAAAGGAGCAATAGGGACAGAAGAGAGGACATTGACCATACTGTTTTTCCTGGCTGTGAATACTTGGAATTTGTCTCTTCCCAGGTATCTCTAGAATGCATGTTCCATTTCTAGTCTAGCTTTAGCACACTACCTTTCTGTCTTAATGTCAACTGCTCCTATCTTTTTCCTGTTTAGTAGGTTTCTAGTATTTATAAGCCTCAGATTCTGGATTACTTTCTTTTATCAGAAGTCGCTGTGATATTTGCTAAATACCATTGTCTTTATGAGTGTTGTTACATAAAACAATGCTTTCCATTCTTGATCTCTTAGCCTTCTGATGATAACGGCACATTAATTATGGAAAAATCAAGAAGATTTCAGGCAAAAATCATGGCTTTTCAAGTTTTTTCTCATTAATATTGGATTACTTCCTTATTTGCATATGCATCTTGCCAAGATTTTTCAATGCTTATAATTTGGATGGCAAGTGTCCTGGGGAGGGATCATATTTGCTTTTATGCTTTGCTTGGCATTTGGCCTATTTTCAGCAATTCATGGATATTAATCCCTAAATAAGATAATCAAATTCATCAAATAAACACCAAATAATTGAAACTTATGGACTCAGTGTTACATAGGGATATATATATTTTAAAACTTTACTTTAAAAATTTTTTTTAATATTAGGGTTGTGGGGTACATGTGAGGGTTTGCTACATCAGTAAATTGCATGCAGGTGAGGTTTGGAGTTCTAGTGAGCCCTCTCTCCCCCAGTAGTGAACATGGTACCCAATGGGTGGTGTGCCTCTTATTTTCTCTCCCTCTGCTAGTAGTGCCCAATATCAGTTGTTTCTGCCTTTGCGCTTGTGTGCTCAATGTTTAGGGCCTACTTATGAATGAGAGCATGTGGTACTCAGTCTTTTATTTTGGTGGCAGTTCACTTAGAATTATGGGCTCCCGTTGCACCCATGTTGCTGCAAAGGACATGATTTTGTTCTTCTTTATGGCTGTGTAGTATTCCAACATGTATATGTACCACATTTTCTTTATCCAGTCCACTTTTGATGGACATCTGTCTTGGTTTCATGTTTTTGTTATTCTAAATAGCACTGCAATGAACGTATATGTACAGGTATCTTTTTGGTAGAGCAATTTATGTTTTTCTGGGTATATTGCCAGAAGTGGGATTGCTGGATTGTGTAGTAACTCCTTTTTTAGTTCTTTGAGAAAATGCCACACTGCTTTCCACAAAGTTTGAACTGGCTTACATGCCCACCAACAGCATAGAGGCATTCTCTTTTTTCCATAGCCTCACTAACGTGTTGATTTTTGACTTTTTAATAATAACATGGTGGGTATGTGTCAGATATCGTGATGTGGCATCTCATAATCGTTTTGATTTGCATTTCTCTGGTGATTAGTGAAGATGAGCATTGTTTTGTATGTTTGTTGGCTGCTTGGATGTCTTTGAGAAGTGTTTGTTTATGTCCTTTGCCCACTTTGAGTGGAATTTTTTTTCTTTGTCAATTTGGGTTCCTTATAGACCCCCAGATATTAAGCTTTTGTTGGATGCATAGATTGCAAATATTTTTTCCCATCCTGTGGGTTGTCTGTCTATTCTCTTGATAGTTTATTTTGCTGCATAAAAACTTAAGCAATACCTTTATATTAAGGCAAAACAGGTCTTATTTATTTAAATGTATTCATTCATGCACCAGATATTTATTGAGCACATAATATGTGCTAAACAATTTTTTGGGAAAGACAAATAAGGTATTGCTTTTATTGAGCTTTTATTTTATTTGAAGGAAAAAGGGAAATAAAAATGTGAGCCATTAAATGAACACAACAATTCAGGTATTGAGGATACTTCTAATACTATAAAACGTATTAATGTGTCAGAGGTTGTTGGAGGAAGAGACAATTAGGAGAGGCCTTTGGAGGAAATAACACTTGAGCTGAGAATTAAATTCAAGTAGAAGCCTGCCATGCAACAGATTTTGGGAAAAGTATTCCAGGTAGAGGAAATAGTAAATAGAAAGGCCATGCTGGCATAATAAATTTGTGATGCACCAGGAATAGTGAAAAAGACTTACATTTAAGTCTTTAATATATTTTTATTTGATTTTTGTATATGGTGAGAAATAAGAGTTTAGTTTCATTTTTCTGCATATGAATATCTAACTAGTTTTCTCAGCACCATTTATTGAAAAGACTGTCCTTTTCCCACTGAATGTTTTGGTGCTTTGTCAAAAATCAGTTGACTATAAATGCATGGATTTATTTCTGGGTTCTCTGTTGTGTTCCATTTGTCTGTGTGCCTGTTTTATGACAGTAACAGTAGATTTGGTTACTATAGATTTCTAGTATATGATTCCTCCAGCTTTGTTCTTTTTGCTCAGGATTACTTTGCCTTTTCAGGGTTCTCTGTCTTTCCATATATATTTTATAATTTTTAAAAAATTTATTAGGAAAATGTTGTTGGTATTCTGATAGAGATTGTATCTCATCTGTAAATTGTTTTGATTGGCATTTTAACACTGTTATTTATATCCATGACCATGAGATGTCTCCATTTTTGGGACCTCTTCAATTTCTTTCATTGGTGTTTTATAGTTTTCCTTTCACCTCCTTGGTTAAATTTATTCCTAGATATTTTATTATTTGTAGGTACTATAAATGAGATTGCTTTTAAAATTTCTTTTTATGCTAGTTAATTTTTGCTGTATCAAAATGCTGATTTTTGTATGTTAATTTTGTATCCTTCAATGTTACTGAATTTGTTTATCAGTTCTAAGAGTGCTTTAGTGGAGATTTTAGGTTTTTCTATATATAAGATCATGCCATCTGCAAACAGGAACAATATGACTTCTTTTTTTCCAGTCTGCCTAACTGCTGTGGCCTAGGACTTCCGGTACTATTTTGAATAAGAGTAGTGAGAGTGGGCATCCTTGTCTTCTTTCATTTCTTATAGGAAAAGTTTTTAGCTTTTCTCCCTTCAGTATAATATTAACTGTGGGTTTGTCATATACGGCCTTTATTGTATTGAGTATGTTCCTTCTATACTTAGTTTGTTTAGGGTTTGTATCATGAAGGAAAGTTGAATTTTATCAACTTTTTTCTGTCTATTGAGATAAGCATATGTTTTTTGTCCTTCATTCTTTTTAATGTTATATAGCGTGTTTATTGATTTGTGTATGTTAAACTGTCTTTGCATCTCTGGGATTATGATCTTGATCATGATGAATAATCTTTTTAATGTACTGCTAGATTCAATTTGCTAGCATTTTTTTTTTTGAGAATTTTTGCATCTATGTTCATCAGGGATATTGGTTTATAGTTTTCTTTTTTGTTTGTTTAGTCATTGTCTGGTTTTGGTAGTATGCTGGCTTGATAGAATGAATTTGGAAAAATTTCCTACTCTAGTTTTCTGGAAGAATTTGAGAAGAATTGGTATTATTTCTTTAAATGTTTGGTAGAATTCATCAGTGAAACTATTAGGTTCTGAACTTTTCTTTGGTGGAAAACTTTTTATATTGATTCTATCTTGTTGCTTGAAATTGGTCTGTTTTTTCTTGGCTCAATCTTGGTAGGTTGTATGTGTCTAGGAATTTATCCATTTCTGTTAGGTTTTCCAATTTGTGGGCTTATGGTTGTTTGTACTAGTCTCTAGTGATTCTTTGCATATCTATGGTGTCAGTTACAAAGTCTCCTTTTTGTTTCTGATTTTATTTATTTGAGTCTTTTCTCTCTCTTTTTTGGTTAGTTTAGTTAATGGTTTTCAAATCTTGTTTATCTTTTTAAAAAAACAATTTTATCATTTTATAAATTTTTTTAGTCTTATTTTTATTATTTTTGCTCTGATTCTTATAATTTATTTCTTTGTATCAATTTTGGGTTTGGTTTACTCCTGCCTTTCTAGTTCTTTGATATGCATCTTCGTGTTGTTTATTTGAAATCTTTCTACTTTTTTGATGTGTTTATTGCTATATACTTTCTGCTTAATACTGCTTTTGTTGCATCTCATAAGTTTTTATATGTTGTGTTTCTATTTTCATTTGTTTCAAGAAATTTTATAATTTCCTTCTTAATGTCTTCATTGACTCATTAGTCATCCAGGAATATGTTGTTTAATGTCCATGTATTTATGCAATTTCCTAAGTTTTTTTGTTCGTTGATTTTTGATTTCATTCCATTATGATAGGAAAAGATACTTGATATTATTTCAGTTTTAATAAATATGTTGAGAATTTTTTTTACTAACATGTGGTCTATCCTAGAGGATGTTCATGTGTATTCATGTGTATTGGATGAAATGTACTATAAATGTCTCTTAGGTACATTTGGTGTAAAGTGCAGTTTAAATTTGTTTCTTTTTTGATTTTCTATCTAAATGATTCATTCAATACTGAGAGTGGAGTGTTGAAGTCCCCAGCTTCTATTGTATTGGAGCCTATTTGTCCCTTTTAGATCTAATAATATTTGTTCTGTATATGTAGGTGCTCTGGTGTTGGATGCATATAGATTTATAATTGCTATATACTCTTGCTGAATTGATCCCTTTATCATTATATAATGACCTTTTTTGTCTTTTTACAGTTTTTGACTTAAAGTCTGTTTTGTCTGATTATAGTTACTTCTGCTTGCTTTTGGTTTTCATTTGTGTGGAATATCTTTTTTTAATCTCTTCACTTTTAGTTTCCATGAGTCTTTACCAGTGGAGTGAATTTTTTTTAGGCAGCTTATAGTTGGGTAATTAAAAAAAAAATTCATTCAGCCAGTCTGTGCCCTATAATGGAGATTTTAATCTGCTTACATTCAAGATTATTATTGACAAGTGAGGAATTACTCTTGTCATTTTGTTAACTGTTTTCTTGTTTTTTTACATCCTTTGATCATTTTTTCTATTCTTATTGTTTACCATTGTGGTTTAGTGGTTTTCTGAAATGATAAAATTTGCTACTTTTCTCTTTCTTTATCACATACCTGCTCTACCAGTGAGTTTTATACTTTTGTGTGTTTTCATGATGATGATGATTGTCTTTTTGTTTCCAGATGCAGGACTTTGAGAATTTCTTGTAAAACTGGTCTAGTAGTGATGAATTCCCTCATTTTTTGCTTGTCTGAGAAAGACCTAATTCTCCCTCAGTTCTGAAGGATAGTGTTACTGGGTATATTATTCTTTACTGAAAATTCTTTTCTTTATTACTTGGGATATATTTCCCATTCTCTCCTGGCTTGTAAGGGACTGCTGATAAATCTTTTGTTAGTCTAGTGAGGATTCCCTTATATGTGATGTGACACTTGTCTCTTATTGTTTTAGAATTCTCTTTTTGTCTTTGACTTTTGACAATTTGACTAGATCAAAAAGGGAAGGACCTTTTTAGAATGAATTTGTGTGGGAACCTTTGAGCTTCCTAGATCTAGAAGTCCATATCTCCACCCTGAGTTGTGAAGTTTTTAATATATAATTTTATTAAATATATTTTTTAAATGTCCTTTCCTACCTTTTTTCCCCCCGGAACTCTCATAATACAGAAGTTTTTTTCAATTAATGATGTCTCATAAATCTTGTGAGCTTTCTTTACTCTTCTTCATTCATATTCCCTTTTTTTCCTCTAACTGATAATTTCAAATGATCTATTCTCAGTATCAGAAATTATTTTGCACGATCAAGTTGCTATTGAAGTTCTCTATTTTGTTTTTATTTTATTTATTGAATTCCTCAGCTTTAGATTTCTGTTCATTGTTTTTTGTGGTATCTGTTTTTTTTTGTTGAATTCCTCATTTATATCCTGCATGGTTTTCCTGATTTTGTTGGGTTATCTATCTGTATTTCTTATATATTGTTGAGTTTTCTTAAGAGCATGAGTTTGAATTCCTTTTCTGGAAGTTCACTGATTTCCTTTTTATTGGGGTCTGTTTCTAGAGAGTTATGTTCCTTTGGTGATATCATATTTCCTTGCTTTTTTAATGTTTCTCGTGTACTTGAGTTGATGTTTGTACATCTGGTGGAACAATCACCTCTTCCAGGCTTTTTTTCCCCCAGACTTTTAAGAGTGGTTTTCATAGAGAAAAACTTTCACCTACAGTTGGGTCTTAGTGTGCACATTGGGAAGGATGTGGTGACTCTGTTTCCAGGTAAGTACAGTAGTGCAATCTCCATGTTGCTTCTTCAGTTGCATTCAATGTCAGTAATAACTGTGGGTGCCTCATTGGCCTAGGATATAGAAGTTTGTGGTAGTGGTGGTGGTGGCACAGATTAATATTCTTAGTGGAAAGGGATTTGGGGATTTTCTTATTCTCATTCCCCCCACAATGTGGAAACACAACCAAGAGGTTCCCTCTAACACGGCCAGGTTGAAGCCTAGGTACAACAGGAACACTACTGAGTATTTCCTGTTGCTTGACATGTGCTCCTATTTTTAAAATATTCTCTATATTATCCCATTTTTCTCCCCATAGATTCACAAAGTAAACCTATTGTATCTATTTTATAGGTGACAAATAAATGATTAAACATTTCCAAGGTCATGCATCCAGTAAGTGGTCAAACCAAATTACATACGCACCTTCCTCTTTCAAAGATCATGATCTTTCCATGACAGCACACTGTCTCAAAGATGACTTGGTGCTGAGTCCAGAGCATTGGCCTAGCTAGTCTTAAATCTCTCCTGTCATGTTTCGTGAGTAGTCCTTACAAGAGGAAGGGTTGAGATTGCATACAGGAGCTGGGTCTAGGATCACAACTCTTGGGAGAGGGGGGGCCTCAGAAGCTGAGATGGAGTGACAACATATGCACGGGCTCCTTGCTATGTCCTTGTCCTTGTTACTCTGCCCTAAACAAGACTGTTTCTCTACTGAAAGTAGAAGGGAGAGAAAGTTAAGCTAGATAACTACTTATGGCAGTGAGTCTTACTTTCTGAATGTAATAAAAGATGTGAAGAGGTTTCTTAGAAAAATAGACATAGCCCAGTAGTTATAGCATTCCATATTCAATTTCAGGGGGTTCCCAGAGCTCTTGAAGCTAATGAAGGATTTGGTCAGAAGCCCAAGAGACCCTTTGGACCAAGAAAATCTTCAGGCTAGGGTTGCACAGCCTTTTCAGAAGTGTTTTCCTTGAGGAGTGTTGGCATGATTGCAAGATGATGTTGCTACTGCTGATGGCAGTAAATATTTTTGTAGCATTTAATATATACCAGTCCTTCTTCATTAAATTATTTTAAAATTCTCACAACAACCCTACAAGGTAGGTACTACCATTAGCCTTGTCTATATAGATGAGGAAATGGCTCAGAGAGTTTCAATAACATGTCCTAGGTTACAAGGCTGATTAAGTGGGAATGTGCTAAAGAAAAGTTCAATAATTTCATAACTTTAAAAAAATTTGGCTGTGTGCAGTGGCTTAAGCCTGTAATCCCAGCACTTTGGGAGGCCAAGGCAAGAGGATTGCCTGAGCCCATGGGTTCGAAACCAATCTGGGCAACTTTGTGAGACCTTGTCTCTACAATAAATGAAAAAATTAACTTCATGTGGTAGTGCATGCCTGTAGTTCCAGTTACTTGGAAGGCTGAGGCAGAAGAATCATCTGAGACCAGCAGGTCTACGCTGGGGTGGCCGTGAGCGTGCTACTGTATCCAGCCTAGGCGACGGAGTGAGACTCTGACTCAAAAAAAAAAAAGTGAATTTTTTTTCTGGTGTAGTCGGGAAGTGGGGACAATGTTTAACACATACTATATAAATAGTGATATTTAATTTTTGGTATAGGCACTTGCTTGGGTGACATATTTCACCTGCTACATTTTTAAATGCCATAGCAGCAAGCCCTGCTGTTTACCTTTCTGTTGGACTTCCTATACATCATGGAAGTTTATCTTGTAAAAGGCTTTGCTGTTGAAAAATACTTTCTGAAATGGGAAGTACACATTAGTTACGTTATATTTCTTTCTATTAGCAAATTATAAGATTACTACTTAGAATTTTAAACAGTGCCTTTTCCTTCAAAGGACTTTACAGCTACTAGCCAATTAAGCTTCCCTACACCCCTGTGGAGACAGTCAATATGAATTTCCCCATTCCTGTCCTGTAGGCCACTATTAGTGCCCTGCATATGCCAGGACCATCAGATAGTGATTTGTTGGTTTTTGTACTTCTGAACAGTCCTCATGCAGAGAGAATGGTAAACCCATCTGTGGAAGAAGGGCGGGCCTTTTGTGGGAGAACACACAAAGCAACAAAGGAACTTGTTGAAAGAAACAACACTACAAAGCAAACCGACAGCTCCCTGGGGCAGCTGTGAGTACTTACTTTTACAAGGCTTTCTACTAAATATTTTCCTGACAGAATTGAAAACGACTTGCCCAACTTTACATGTGTCTCTTTGGAGAGAGCCATAGGTGGTTATCAGAAAAAAGCATTCAATGGTTTCAAATATTTCTTCCTCCTAGTAAAATCATCTAGAGGGAAAAATTGTATCCTTCTGCTTTCTGATTCATCCACTTTGGTTCTGCTTTGCAGGTTTCTTTATGAAGCTGCTGGGGAGTGTGATCAATCTCACTCTTTCTCTGTCTCTGTCTCTTCTTCCCTCCCTCCCTCTCAAAACACAAACAAAAAAATCAAGTTGGTTGGCATGTTGCCCTACAAGTTTTTCCATCATTCAGAGACCTTGAAGCTCAAACCTAAGAACACAAGAATTATAGACATGTTGCAGGAGTGTCCGATGCTCAGGGAAGTAAATAACAAATAATCTTTAGTTTTTGAAGGGGGAACAATTTAAGCATCTTTGCCTACAAACTCAAAGGCAAAACTCTTCTGGAATTTTGTGAGTTGTTGCCAGTCCTTGGTTATGTTACTACCCTATGATTCAGGGATTCCTGAAAGGAGTTAAGCAATTTTAAGGCCATCATAAATTTTATTATTATTTCCTGGGATGTATTACTTGGATTCTCAGGGTGGTCATTAAATTTGTGTTCTCTTTGAATCATTCTAAGTGAAGATTTTCCTCCAAAAAATGATCGTTATTCTTTGTTATATTTTCAAAAGGAAAATTTGTGTTATGGGCTAATGACTAAAAAAAATGCTTTTTGAGGATAACATGGGATTATTTTTAAGGCATATTCTTCTGTGTTCAAAAACCTTAGAAACCTGGAAGCAAAACTGGCCAATTTATAAAGATGCAGAGAGAAATATATTTTTGCTTCTTGAGAATTTTTCTTGGTGGAAGAATTAAAGAAAAAAAAAAAAAAGAGAAGGAAAGAATGGGAAGGGGCCAACGGGCGAAAGACATCCCACTGATATGAAATATCTGATTACCCTTTCCTCAAAGGGTTTTATGGAAAGTATGTATTTATTGGAAACAAAGTGAAGTAGTATTACACTGAATTACAGGATTATAGATCCCTGAGCTGCACAATTCATGTTGGAGAACTAGTTTTCTGCTACAAGTTTTTAATATGTGTGAAGCTGTTTGCCTACAAAGGTTTTTTTTGCAACAAGTGTTCACGAGATATAGAAAGAACTGAAAGCATTTCCTTATAGCAAGGAATTTATACAACAAATAAAACAAAGCAGGCTTATGGCAAATTAAAGCCCCATTCAGGAGTATGTCACCCTTAGGGACACATAGCAGGCAAAACATACAGTTACTTTCAGTATGATTTTGCAAAATGTATATATACCTGCTTACATCATGAAAGAGGTTTCTCTAATCAATTGAATTTCATTTGGATTTGCCTCAGTATGCTCCTTTTAAATAACACAATAGAATATTTAGCCTCCTGATCTACACATTAAATATGTCATCATTCCTGGACAACTTCCTAATTTATATAGAGCCCCTTAAAAACAGGATGGAACTTTGAAACTATCATTATGCATCTAATAAATTCACTGTTAAAAATGATAATATTTAGTACTGAAAAAGCTGTGATGAACTGTTGTGTTGTTAGACTTCTGGTAGCATTATAGGTTGGTGAATTCCTTTTGCTGAGCAATTTGACAGTACAAAGCTTGATTAAGAGAGATCATTCTCTGAGACAGGAATTCTAGGGGACTTTGCCTAAGGTAGTCTTGTAATAGAAGTAGAACATTCACTACAGTGCCATCGTAATGTGGTCTATAATTTAACTTTGAAGGCAGTGCTGAAATATGCAAAAATGGTTCCAATATGCCTTATTGTGATGGGTTGGATATAATGAGAAAAAAGATGATACAAAATTGCAGGTATTGATTTGCAGATATGGAAGAATATGCAGGCATGTGGATAAGAACAGAAAGATATAAGCACAAGTGGGAATGGCTTTACATGGGACTCTTTTTCTTTTTAAAAACCATGTTACTAATGCTGCTGTTGTGCCATCTTTTTAGAAAAGTTATTTAAGAGTAAGGCAGACAAAAGCAGAAATTAATAAGAAAATGCTCCAATGGAGCCACGTTGACAATGTTTGAGACATCACCATGAGAGTAGGCTAAGTAACAGTTTCCTAAATAAATCTTATGAAGTATACTCATTTACAGTGGTCCATGGTCTGGCCCATGGAAAAGTCTTCTCTTCCAAATGGAATCACATTACCCAAGCCTGTGGGACTTAGCAGCTCAGAATTCTCCTTTGTGATTTTACAAGCATTTGGCCCACCATGCAGAATATTGGGTCAGCATATTCTGACTTCTATGCAGGTCTGAGCTCTGTGGGAAGCTAGAACATTGGAAAGTTGCCTGTTTTGCTCAAGCATAGAACAAAAGAAATTGAGTGACATGCTATGTTTTCATATGACATGACATATGACATGACTATCAGAGTATAGAATGCTTGATGCTGAGGTCTGTTAATAAGCATGTCCTCGCCTATGGAACTGAAACTTCAAGGTCTTTGCTGCCCACAACCTCCTGCATCTCTCTCTATGTTAGGGCTGTCTTGTCCCATGCCAGAATACTTGAAGGTCATTAGTTAAAGAATTTCTTCCCTAGACAATGTTTAAATGGCTACTGCCAACCTCTGTCTAACTTTTTTTTTTGTCTATTTTCCCTTGGTTTACCACTTTTTCTACCTATAAATATGTTAATATTTTTTATTAGTTGAAAGTCAAGTCCTGCTGACCTATTTTCTTTCAGGTGATTAAATATCCCTGTATTGATCCATTATGTATATAGCCGAGTAATATTAGTTTTCTCATTTCTAAGTTCTTTGGGCATGAATTTACTGTTGCTCACACATACTGAAAACAGCAGGTGACAGAGTTGAGGAGCAAGGTGAATTGTTATATCAGATCAAAGAGGAAAATGGAGGCTAAGGTAAGTCAACAGATTGTGTGCACTCTGGTGAATTATTTCCAGGTGCCCACAATATTTCTATAAATCTTTAATATAAAAAAATCAGAGTTGCTTCATTTGTTCTTTTGTCCACACTGAGTGGTAAAGCAAAAGCAAGATATTGAGGGCCCCTTGGGAGCTGAGAAAAGATCAAGAGTCTTCCTGAGAGGAAAAGATCTCAAAAAAGGACATCCTTCTTTGTTGGTGTCAGATGTGAGTATCTGAAGTCATATCAGCTCCTATAAAGAATTAGATGGACCAATTTGCAGTAATGGTGGCCCTTGCCTAAACTCTAGCTTCTACTATCTATATTGGCACTTCTGGAGTATCTGTGGTGTCTAGAGACCATCTTTTCTTTTTAGAGAACTCTCTCCCTTTTCTGTGAGAGTGGTTCATTGGGCCTTAGCAACCATATTTGGATACTACATGGCAAATGTTATTTTCATTAGAGTTAGACACCTAATCTGAGTTTGCTTTGCCCCCCCATGCCAAGATCTCACTTCCTAGAATTTGAAATTCGAGATAGGCAGTTATTCTTTTTATGCAACTGGATCTCTGACAGGTAAACCTGAGATCTGTGGGCAACTATGTTTCCCTATGAGAAGTGAGAATCAGAGAAAGATGGAGTCTGTTTCCTTTGGTTTCCTGCCCATCGTCTTCCAGTTCCTGGCACTTAGGAAACTGACTGCATCTCTGCTTCTGAGTATTTGTGACACTCTTGTACCTTCTAATAATCCCTCTTCCATTTTAACCTAGCCTGATTTTGTTTCTGTTACTTAGAACTGAATAGATTTACAAATACATTTTCTGCTTCAAGTCAATGACACACGAATTATAGTCCTCAAAAATCAGAATTGATATTTCATAGAAGGTTAGATTCCATAGAAGGTCTTAGGTGAAACAGGTATTATCTTCATATTTAGTGTGTTAAAGGTATTTTAAAATCTCTCTTAAACTTTCTGAATCCTTCTTGTGTTGCTAGAATCTTCTCTTAGATAAGGCACCAATCTGAGGATGGTTGTTTGGGACTTGGTTAGCCTGGGGAATCCCTTAAAAATGACATAAGCCAGACCATAATATGATGCTAAAAGACCAAAGACTGAGACACTCTATAATGTGGATAATTAAAATAAGCTTTTCAGAAATCCCTTCTGTCCCTATTTTCCCCCCATACACACGAACTCAAATATTCAAAGATATTTGAAGCTAAGATGGGACTTTGAGCTTTTACTTAATATTTTCATGCATGTGTAGAGATTACTGGCCTAGAGCTCTGCTTTGAGAATAATAGGCAGGAATAACTATTTGATTGTGTCTTTAGACTCTTAAATTCTATTTGCAAATCAATTTTTGAAAAAAAGCTTGATTTGAGAAGGTAACAGCGGAGTTAATGTCAGCATGAAACAGTTTAGCTAAAATTTACCACCATATCCTCATTGAAGACCATTTGTTCCTCATTCAGAAACGACACATTACAAAGAAAGTAAATTATTAATGAACCCACTCATGAATTGATTAGAAAATATCATTTATTCCTAGAAATACAAAGGAGCTCTGATTGTAGGAGAAGTTGCTTCTTGAGGCTTTCTGCTTCTTATTGGTTGTTTCAAAATGTGGAATTTAGTAAGGTACAAACAACTAGGAAGAGAATAGGGAGTGACAGGCATATAGCAGTAAGTGTAATATACAGAGAGAGAGGGGAATCCATCAAACAGGAACACTTTCTCGATAGAGAGAGAAAGCATTGCTGTGTAAAATAGGATAGCTTTGAAGGAATTCCAGGTCTTTATTTTTGGCCATTCAACTGTAGGCTAGGAGTTTCACAGGACTCATGTTAGGTTTAGAGGTTATGAAATATTGTTTTCCAAATGGAAATATATGACTTGCGATCTCAAAGAAAAAGAAAGCAAAAAGAAAGGAATGCTCCTAGCCAAGGCATCAATAATCCTGTTATTCTGAGATCTGTAATGATCACCAACAGACAGTAGCTTATTTTCGTGCTGCCTATCCAACCCTCCTTATGTTTTTATTTAAAAACCTTAAATTCTATTTTGATATATCATAACAAGCTATATCTTGGTATGCACACAGATTTGTCATTGAGAAAAGTCATGTAAGACATGGTTTATAAGCTACCGTAACCGTTCTCTGCATTTCTCTACCTCTGGGAATCTTTCTGTTTTAGTTAGGAGAGATTAAGTTATGCTGCAATAACAAATTAATTTCCAAATCACAGTGGCATAATACATAGAAAGGTTTATTTCTTGCTAATGCTACATGTCCAATACAAGTTGTTAGGGGGCTCTGCTTATTGTAGCCAGTCAGAAGGACTCAAGCTAAGGGAACCACTGACCTCCTGTAGTTGCCCTAGAACATGTAATTTTTATAGGGAAGAAAGACTGGAGAGTTAAACACAGGTTTTTCCTTGACTTAACCTTGAAATGAAATATTTTACTTATTTTTTTACACCTCATTGAATAGAGCTAATCACATGATCCTGCCCACCCACAAGAGGCTGAGATGTGCAGGAGTCTCTATACCCAGGAACAAAGGAGAACAGGTGAAACTGGTAGTGTCTTTAATAATATCTTCTGCCAGCCGGGCTCGTTGGCTCAGCCTGTAATCCCATGCCTTGGGAGGCTGAGGTGAGTGAATTGCCTGAGCCCGCGGGTTCGAGACCCGCCTGGGCAACTTGGTGAGACCTCATCTCTACAATAAATCAAAAAACTAGCCAGGTGTGGTAGCGTGCACCTGTAGTTCCAGCTATTTGGAAAGCTGAGGCGGAAGGATTGCTGGAGTCCAGCAGGTCGAGGCTGCAGTGGCCGGAAGCGGCCGCTGTACTCCAGTCTGGGCGACAGAGTGAGACTCCAACTAAAAAAAAAAATAATAATAATAATAATATCTTCTGCCGTTTGACCGTCTTAAAACTTTGTTCCTCCTTAAAGTCTGTCTTGATCAATTCTGCTCACAGCTATAACCTCTCCTTTTGAAGATCTGTTAACACTTGTGTATACCATTCATTTAGCCCTTAGCCTTCAGTGTCTTTGATATGCAAATATACTACTTATGCATATATGTGAATATGAATAAATATTTGCATTTTTGTGATGTCTCCTATATTTGATTATGAGTACCTTGAAAACAGACAAGATATATTTTTTTCCTTACCCATAGTGCCTCGCATGTTCAGTAAGTGTGGAATAAATGTAGTTTATGGGTGAAACCTGTGTTCTAAGGGCAGGAAATAGATAATAAGCACATTTGCTAATTTTATTTAATTTATTCCACAAATGCATAGCAGCTTCCTTAACAAATTAATTAAGAGTACTTGCAATCTTTCTGTGGTCATTGAAAAGAATTATAGACTTGTGATGCTAGGGCCATGCATATTTTGTGATAGAATGCCTTCAATTTTCTGGCTTCTGCTCAGCAAGGAAAGAAATAAAAGGAGGCAATCTGAAGAAAAGGGACCCAAGAATTGAGGTAAATTATTTCAGCAGTCAACAGGGAAAGATGAAAATCACAGAAACCCAGTTAATCATCAAGTATGAGAAGGGAGAATGCAATAATGTGTAAGACTTGGTGCTTGTGTGCAAGAAGCTTACAGCCTGGGTGCTAAGACATAATTATCTCCTGATAATTATGAGAGAGAGAGAGAGAGAGAGAGAGAGAGAGAGAAGTAGATGTATAAAACAGTGCATGAGATGTCTCATCTGTAGAAGCTTCCACTAGGCAAAACTTGAGAAACTCTGTCTTGCTTCAAAACAAATTATACCAAAACTCAACCGCTTAAAACTGCAGTCAACATTTATTATTTCATGTCATTTCTGTGAGTCAGAGTTTGGGACAAACTTAGCAGAGTAGTTCTGGCTCTACATTCATCGGAAGGCTTGCCTGGGGCTAGGGGATCTACTTCCAGAGTGCCACATGCCTGGCAGGTTGGTTGAGACTGTTGGAGGGAGGCCTCAGTTCCTTCCCAGATGGGCCTCCCCGGAGGCTACTTGATTATCTTCATGATGTGGTGATGGCTTCCACCAGAGAGAGCCACTGAAGAAAGAGAATAGGGTGGTAGCTTTAATGACTCATGACTCTTATGACCTAGCTTTAGAAGTCACACATTTCTGCAATATCTTATTGCTTATACAGGTCAGCCTTAGTTCACGTGGAAGATGACTGTATACGAGTGAATACCAGGAAGCAAAAATCTTTGGAGACTGGGTGTCACATCTTCTATACTTTTGTGGAGGGAGACTCAGATTAAAAATAAGTATCAAGTACATTCCTTCCAGAAATTGAAGAGGAGAAGCTATAGAAGAAGTAATCCTAGGTATATTTGTGGCAGGAGTTTGAAGCCTTTGAGTACTGATGACAGGCATATCTGACTCAGAGCTTCCAGCTGGACAGACTACTTCTTTCCTCCTTACTGAATACTTCCTTGAGTCTCTTCTTAGCTACTGCCAGAACAGGATGATTTTGACAATTTATACATACACACACACACACAAACACACACACACACACACACACACATACCACATGCACACACACAGAGTTGTATGAGAAAGAACTCTGATCTCCCTCAAAGTAAACCTCATTTATGGAAACTTGGCTGTAGGTTATATATGTACTCTACTAGAGCTACTTGAAAAGAAATAAATGTTACTTTTGTCCCTGAAAAGATGCTGTGCCCTCTCCTTGCCTCAGCCTTCTCACATCTCTCTCTTTTCTGAAAAATGGGAATAACTATGCCTATCTCACAGGGAGTCTTGAGGCATCAGTGGCTTACCAGATGTGAAATTCTTAGCACAGAGCCCCAGACAGAGCTGGGCCTAATACATACTGAGTCCTGTATCCATAGAGAGTCTCTTCATACTAAGAGGAATTACATACATACAAATGACTAAAACAAAAATTCAAAATTTCATTAGACCCCACAATAAGTGAATTTAATTATGTAAGTTTAAAATAAACTGAACTTTACTAGGCATGTCTAATAAATCACAACTTTTATCTAAATAAGTACTTTATTTTTTTCCAGTAGAAATTTCTACAATGATGGCCATGTATGATATGTAATCTGATCAGTACAGTGGCCCCTGGCCTCATATGGCTATTGAGCACTCGAAATGTAGCTAATGGGACTGAGGAAAGAAATTTTGTTTAATTTTACATTATTTAAATAGTCACATGTGATTAGTGGTTACCATATTAGACAGCATAGATACAAATGTCAAGTGCATATGACTTTTTTTTCTAAATCAGAAAAATGGGGGAATTTTTGATTTTTTTGGTCAACATGTGCCTTCCCTTCTGTGTACCTTAATTATTTATTTAGGGGGTACTGATTTGAGCAGTTGGTTTGTTGCTATTAAAAAATGTTCTCAAAGACAACTTATTGATTTACCACCTATGATATTTTATTGTAATTTTATTTCTATTTTATTGTGAACTGAGATAATTCAGAAGCTGAGCATTGTCTCTGGATGGAGATTTGAAGAGCTTTATAGAGAGAAGATAGAGCTGGACTCTTACATGCATCCACCCTCTATCCTAATTTCCTGGGAATTAATAGAGTCCTTTAGAATTCTGATGTATCTTCAAAGTTTTTTTCCAAATTGTATTAGTAAATATAATCATACTTGAGGGCTATATATTGAAAGCCTAAGTGTATCTACTAATATTCCCTAAAATAATGATTAAAATTGTATGCCAGTTGCTGGAAATTATTTGCTTTATCATGCTCTTGAATAGGTTCTCTTGCTAGCTTCAGAATGAAATTCCAACTGTTCAGAGATTCGAGTCCTTTAAGTCAGGACAACTTAGTCTTCAGCTTCATCTTCCATCAGTCCTCCTTTATTCTTATACAAGACCCTATTCCTGAATATGCTACATCATGTGTTTTCTTCCTAAATCTCTGGCGTTACTGATGCTGCTTCTTCTAGTGACTTTCTCCTCTCCAAATCTCAGCCCTTCTGCGAAGCTTCCCCACTCTTCTGCGATGAGAGACAACACAGTGAAGTTTATAATAAGAGTTTGAGCTCTGGCGATGGACTTTCTGGGTTAAAACTCTAGCTCTACCACTTACTGACTGCAACTTTGGGCTGGTTTCTTCACCTGCCTATGACTCAGCTTCCTCATCTGCAAGGTGGGAAGAATCATGGTTCTGTCTCATAGGCTTGTTGTGAAGAAAAGTGAGACAAGTGCTCAATAAATATCAGCTGTAATTATTATTCTCTGCTGTCTTGTAATTTGTTCATATTTTAATTCATACTTATATGATGGTGATGTTAATGCCTTATGTTGTTCTTTGCATTATTGTTGAATGTACATTTTTCTGTTCTCAACTTCTATTATGTGCCATTAGAAACAGAAGACAAGCCGGGCTCAGTGGCTCAGCCTGTAATCCCATGCTTTGGGAGGCTGAGGTGAGTGGATTGCCTGAGCCCGCGGGTTCGAGACCTGCCTGGGCAACTTGGTGAGACCTCATCTCTACAATAAATCAAAAAATTAGCCGGGCATGATAGCACACGCCTGTAGTTCCAGCTACTTAGAAGGCTGAGGCGGAAGGATCGCCGGAGCCCAGCAGGTCAAGGCTGCGGTGGCCGGAGCGACCACTGCACTCCTGTCTAGGTGACGGAGTGAGACTTCAACTCAAAAAAAAAAAAAAAAAACAGAAGACAAAATCTTTTTTATTATTGTGTCCTCAACACCTTGCCCAGGGACCATCAAAGAAGAGGTATAAATACATATTTTTAAACAAATGAATGAAAATGTGAGTTAATTCATTTATTCCACAAATGAGCACCTATCAAGTACTTAATAAACCTGAGATTAATGAAGGATAAGGCATGCTTTAATATCTGTCTTCTTCAACTCATTATTTTTTGTGATATTTAATGCATAATGGTTTGAGTTTTCTATTGCTACCATAATAAATTACCATGGATTTAGTGGCTTAAAATAACACACATTTATTATCTTAATGTTCTGTAGGTCAGAGGCCCAGTGCAGGTCTCACTGGGCTAATATCAAGGTGTTGGAAGAAGTTTGTTCCTTATCTACTTCCAAACTCATTCAGGTTGTTGACAGAATTCAGTTCTTTGTGACTGTAGGACTGAAGTTCCTGTTTCCTTGCTGGCTGTTAGATATGACCACCCTTAACTCCCTCAGGCCTTTCTTTGGTCCTACATTTGAGAATCATCAATCACACATCAAATCTTTCTCTTTCTTGTACTTGGAATCTGATTTTCCCTTGGCAGCATCATTCCTACATCCTCTCCTTCCTTCTCATTCTGACTGATTCTTCTACCTTCCACATAAGTTTAAATGCCTCATGTGGCTTCCATAGCTATACCTAGATAATCCAAGCAAATCTTCCTATGTTAAAGTCAACTGACTAGTGATCTTAGTTATAGCTGCTATGGCCCTTCACAGCAGCATCTAGTGTAGTGTTTAACTGGATAAGCAGGAGACAGGAATCTTGCAAGGACATTATTAGAATTATGCCTATTACAATGGTTAATTAATGACTGTGTTTAAGCTGTTAGAAAAGTTCACCATATTTTCATTTACCTTTTATCTCTAAGAGGGCAGGGATTATATCTGTTTTATTTACCAGTTTATTATTAGCGCAATGCCTATCTCATAGTAGATATTCTACAAGTTTTCATCAAACACATTAAAATTCCTGTATCCTATTTTTTCAAAATAGATATTTAGATCTATTTTGTTTTAACAATTTTGTCCTGGGTTATAAAAATGATTAAACCAGCCTTTTAAAAAATGATTATTTATTTTGGTTTTGATTTTGTTTTTTGATCTCTTATAACTTTGAGTGGGACAGCCCCCCATAACAAAGAATTTTGTAGAATAATAAAATGTCAGTAGTACCCAGGTTGAGTAACCCTGAGGTAGACTAACTACTATAATTAGCAACATCAAATCTCAGGCACTTAAGAGGAAAAAAAAAATGTTTTACCCATTCAGAATCCACTGCAAATGCTTCTGAAGAATGGCTCTCCTGGGAGGTTCTTGGGTAGAATCCAGGTTCCTTCCATCTTGTGGCTCTACGCTCTTCAACAAGTAGCCTTCAGAATGGTTGAGAAGGGAAAAGGAAAGAGTAAGATAGAGAAATCTGGAAGATTTCTGTGGGCTTACTCAAGAAGGGGTGTATATCACTTCTGCCACATTTTATTGATCAGAGAACTCAGTCATTTAGACCTACCTAACTGTAATGGAGCTTGGAAATGTCTGACCATGTACATGAGTGAACACTAATAATCTCTGTAAAAAAAAAAAAAAATGACAACAGCAGCAATAGCAAAAACAACATTAGAAATAATAACATCTAACATTTATTAAGCTCTTCCATGCCAGGCATTCACAATTTACTTGATATAGCTTAGGCTCAAAAGGGTTGAATATTTTGTTCAAGTTCATGCAGAGTTCTATGGGAAGCCCAGAAGTGAACCCAGGTCTATCTCATTTCAAAGTATATGTGCCAAGCATAGTGGTTCACTTTGGGAGGTGGAGATGAGAGGCTTGCCTGATCCCATGGGTTCAAGACCAGCCTGGGCAACTTGACAAGATCTCTTCTCTACAATACATCAAAAAATTAGCTGGGCATAGTGGCATGCCTGACATTCAGGCTACTTGGAAAGCTGAGGCAGAAGGATCACCTGAGCCCAGCAGGTGGAGACTGCTGTGGCTGTGCTCATGCCACTGCACTCCAGCCTGAGCAACAGAGTGAGATTCTGACTCAAAAAAACAAAACAAAAAAAACAACAAAAAAACAAAGTACATGTGCTTAACCACTACAGTATACTCTTGTGACAAAAATTGAATATTGATCTTAGTGGGGCTTTATTTTTATGAACTAGAAACTGTACCCACAAATACTCCAAATGGAGAGTGTTCAAGACTTACAACAATGTTAAAGCAATTCTTTCTAAAGAGCTGCTGGGTATCCTTTTTAAGAAATCTCAATATGCAGATTGCATTCCAAGTTTTTGTCTGGATCACAAATGAATAGACAGGAAGAGATGAATATCATGGGGGAAGGCTCTCATGGTGCTTTTAAATCATCCTGTTGCACTTAGGCATTGCTGCCTGTGATTATATATATTTCAAATAAGTTTTCAGTAGTCCAGAGGGACTGCTGGCCAAGGTAATGAGCACTGCTAGGAATCTTGACAGCAAACTCTAAATGGCCTCATTGCCACAGTTTCAAGAACGTGGGACTTTCTTAAAGTGAATGGCTATTTCTGTCCTATTTGGGTTTTGCTCACCTGTCTCATATTAGTGCCGAGCCTTGTGTCATATGTGATAGCTATAATAAGGCACTTACCAAAACTTCCTTTTAGGGGTGGGAGGCACTTTGGGTTTGATTATCATGGAACAAGTTAGAAGAAAGAACAGAAACCTTCACTTTATAAAAGGTCACACTGATAGACAAAGCAAAGTGAATGGGTGAAATATGTGAACAGAGTTCAGAATCTTCTTTGAATGAAACTGTGATTGTTTTCTGGAATGTTCTAATTGACTTTGCAGGGTTTGAAAGCTGACCATAGATGTGATGGTTCTGAATGCTACTGCCTTCATTAGTGGCCTCTGCTTTGACCATGTATGGCACAAAATTCATTGAGAATTTTGTGCCATTAAAATTGAACTTTTAATCTTATTGCTTAGCAGTTGTTTTTTGTTTTGTTTTTTAAGTAAAACCAATACTGTTCTTTTTTCCTGCCTCAATCTCTGCCAAATATTGCCTTTCTCTTTTCATTTGCTTACAGGAGTATCTGCATTATCACACTGCTTTAGACCTTTGATTCAAGTACTCATTCAGAAAGTGTTTATTACATACATGCTGTGCTAAAGCACTGTGCTGGGCACTGTGCTGGAACTGTGACCAAGACAGACATAAACCTACTTAATTGTAAGGAAACTGTATATTCAGGCGAGCACTAGTACTTTTCATCACAAATAACAATGACAACACCCATAACAATATTATTGAACATTTCTTAAGCTCTTAGTCTAGTGATCCAGTTAAATTTGTACATGTGTTCTGTCTCTGATGACGATGACCAGAAAAATGAAGCCCCTCTCAAGACGATTTCAGCACAGTGGTAAATTACAACTGGCCATTATTGAATGCATGCACATTGAAGCTTATTATATGCCAGGAACTGAATGAAAGAGATAGACATGGTCCTTGCCTTTATGGACCTTACAATTTAGAGGAAAAGACAGTCATTAACCAAGTAATCACAAGTGTGATGAGTATTAGAAAAGGGGAATGAGAGAGTGTTGTGGGAAGTATAATGTATTGTGAAGATACCTGGTTTTGGGGTGGAGCACGGCTGGGGATATCCTCCAGTAAACATGAAGTATCATCTCAGAAGCCAAGTATCAGTAAGTGTTAGACAGGTGAAGATGATGTCCCAGATATTGCATGGTTTTGAGGCCTGAGAGAGTATGGTAGGATCTATGCACTGGAAGAAGATGGCAGATGGAAGCATAGCAGAGAGGGTAGAATGTGGTAGGCAATAAAGGTAGTGAGGCAGGCAGGAGCAGACCATGAAGACTTTGTAGATCATGAGACAGTCTTAGGTTTTTATGAGAGAAGCAGCGGTGAGTCATTAAAGATCTTTAGGCAGAAGGGCAACATGAGATATTTGGATTCTAAAAGATCACTTTGAAGACAGTACTTTCAGGAATCATTTCTATAGTTCATTACTAGAGAAGTTCCTCTGAATGTGTAGAGCACTGGAAGCCACAAAGAGGAAATGCAGGGTTCTTTTCTAAGCAGGAAGCCAGCTCTTGGTGTTGCTTTGCTGCAACTGCCATTTGCCATTGATGATCATTCTTCTCTTCCTTTGGGAGAGAGAGTAACAAGAAGAGAATGCAGTCTGAGTGGGTTCCTAAAAAATAAAAATAATAATAATAGGGCAACTCCCTCGGGTCCCCTCCCACTGTGGGAGCTTTTCTGTCTTCTTAATAAATCCTGCTTTGTTTTAAAAAAAAAAAAAAAGAATAGATCATATTGGCTGCAGTACACAAAAGGGGCTAAACTGAGGGAAAGTGGTGTCTTGCATTAGGGTTATTGTTATTCTTCTATTCTGAGATTTGGTGACTCAGCTCTCATTTCCCATATCTGTACCTTTTGTAATTTTGAACATATCAACTATATTAGTGCTCATCCCACCTCTAACAAGAAACAAACTTATCTGCTTTGAATTCTATTTGGTTTTATGGCCTCTGAACCTTTTCCATTGCAGTGTTCTTCTGCCTACTTCCATATCCTTTGCTAAATAAAGTGTTGTGAATGGTCTCCTTTTCCTCTGCATCAAATACTTTAATTGAAACACCATCATAATTACAATCTAATTTCTCTCATCCAAACAGGTGATGCATCTTCTCTCCCAAAATAATAAACTTCTTTAAGCTGTTTATATATTCATACTACCTAACATAAATGTTCATAAGGTTCTTTGTTTTCTTGCTCTTTTTTTTCACTCCTTTTGAATTATCTTCACCCTCATTCTAACTCATTCATTTTGTTAGTCTCAAATAAAGAGTTCCTTCCAAGCCAGAGATTGGAATAGAAAATAGAGTTCTTTAGAACTGGAGAGAGTGAAACATATATCCTTGTAGGCATGAAATATACACTACAGTACACCAGAACTCTTAGGGGATGCCACCAAGATAAAATAATGAATGTAGTTTTGTAGTTGTTCTTGAATGTGCTCTAGCCCTGCAACAAATGGAGGTTGTTGTTAGGACAGTATATGAGTTCCAAATGCTTTCAGCTAATGGAAACAAAAACTCAAGTGATAATGGCTTAAAACATAACGATATTCATTACTTATAAGACAGGAGGTAGAGAGTCTCAAGGTTAGTTTGGTACCTCAGTGATATCATGAAGAACCCAATCTCTTTTATCCTCAAGATCTTTCATCTTTTGGCTATTGCCTCATGGTCAAAAGATGGCTGCCACAATGCCAAGTACAAAGTTTTACATAACGGCATCCAGAATAGGAAAGAAGAGGCAGATGATAAAAAAATTTTTTCCTCATGCAACTCTGACTTTTTACCAAAGGTGAAAAGTTTCCATGGAAGTCCCAGTGAGTTTCCTTCCACTCTATTGGTTATATCTATGTCACATGCCTACTACTGAATACCAGTTGATGGCAAAAGGAAACAGCATTGCCACAATTGACTTAGAATAATCATTATCTATTTATCTAAGGCTGAGCACATTGTTGTCCATCAAAATTTGGGTTCTCCATGGAATGGGAAAAAATATTTGCAAGCTATGCATCTGACAAAGTTCTAACATCCAGGATCTACAAGGAACTTAAATTAATTGACAGAAAGAAACAAACAACCCCCTTAAAAAGTGGGCAAAGGACAAGAGCAGATACTTCTAAAAATAAGACATTCAAGTAGCCAACAAACATGAAAATGCTCAGCCTCACTAATCGTCAGAGAAGTGCAAATCAAAACTGTAATGAGATACCTCCTCATACCCATAAGGATGACTATCATTTAAAAAAATCAAAAAACAGGTGTTGGCAAGGCTTTGGAGAAAAGGGAATGTTTCTACACTATTAGTGGGCATGTAAGCTAGTTCAGTCTTTGTGGAAAGCAGTGTGACTTTCTCAAATAGCTAACAAATGCTACCATAAGATCCCACAATCTCATTTCTGGGAATATACCCAGAGGAACATAAATCACTCTACCAAAAAGACACCTGCACATGGAAAGGGATAGCTCAGCTGGCATCCTCTCTTTGCTGTTTTTTTTCTTGCCCCTCTTCTTGCCTAGAGTGAAGGTGCCAAGCCTGTAGGTGCAGTTGTCATCTATGACAATGAAAGTGTCAGCCTCACCTAAGGACAGCAGGGCAAAAAGATAGAAGGAGCTGGGGGCAGTGATGACACTCTGAGGCTCTGGCTCAGTGCCATACTGCTTACCTTCAGACATCCTGTTACATGAAAAATAAAACACACACCACAGAGTAGAAGACTTTCTCTGTGTTTAAATCACTGTTCGGCCATTGATTAACTATTGTGATTAATGCAGCCAAAAGCAATCCCAGGTGATACACTTTCCAAACCTATAAGCATGGAACAACTTAGTGAAGATGTATGTCAGTATCATATTGCTGAGGCAAATCTATTACACATTCCATGAGAAAAGTTAGAGAAAGAGGGGAAGTGAAAAATAATTATAATTGGTCTGATGTGATCATGAAATGTCCCAGTGTTCAAACACTTTGAGCTTAGTCACTCTATGAATGTTACCATATGCTTTGTGGAAACATGATACTCTGGTGGCCAGATGCTTTGGAGAAATCATAGTACAAGAAGTCTACATTCTGGCCCTCTTGGTGAATCTGAGCATTTACACTTCCTTCAAACCTTTGTGCTATTTTTTAGGTATTTGGGTATTACATTTACTTTTGTTTGGTATTTATGGTTTTTCACAGTAAATCAAGCAGGTCTCAGATTAAGTTTTACATAAAGACATCTTTGCAGTGTTATTAAGGACACTGAAGGGACTATGCCTAACAAATTTTGGGAAAAATCAAGTGCTTTTTTGTCTGTGCAACAGGTAAATTACGTTGCAGCTGAACATTAAAGCAAAAATAAGTCTTAACTATTGTTGGTGACTGCAGTGCAAAGATATTTTGTCTTTCGGGATTTTTAGGTTTACTAACTTGGATCACTAGATGAAGGACGAAATGAAACAAAGTATCGAAACAGTCATTAAATTGATGCTTTATCTTAAAGGGAGAATTGCACTAAATACAAAGGTGAGGTTTGCTTCTCCCCAGATTTATTATCCCTTAGAAGAGATGACCTTGCTTTATTTATGGGTCCTTTCAAGTGCTGCTTTGGAAAGCCACAGTGGGTTGCAATGGCCTCACCCACTGTGTGTTCTGAGTGCTTGTGAAGGTCATTTGCTGTAATTGGTTAAAAAGGAGCGAAGGTAACACAGAGTTAGTAATGATTCAGGGCCTTTGACTTCACAATTCCAAGGATGGGGTGTTGTTCCAAACAGAGTTCTTGAAATTCACTTTAAAAAACTACACAAGGCTAGGTGTGGTGGCTCACACCTATAATCCCAGTGCTTTGGGAGGCCGAGGTGGGAGGATGGCTTGAGCCCAGAAGTTTGAGACCAGCCTGGGCAACACAGCAACACCTCGTCTCTACAAAAAGTGAAAATATCAGCTGGGTGTGCTGGCACACACCTGTAATCCCAGCTACTCCAAAGACTGAGGTGGGAGGATTGCTTGATCCCGGAAGTTCGAGGCTCCTGAGCTGTGACCACACCACTGCACTCCAGCATGGGTGACAGGGTGAGACACCTATCTCAAATAAATAGATAATAAAAAATTAGAAGCAATACAAGAGATAGCTACATCATGGACTTCAAAATATATATCTATATGAAGATGGATTTTTATTTAAAAGCTTTTATATTAAAAGCTGTTAATATTATATAAATAGGAACTTGTGCTTTTAGAGCCAACTTCTAGAGACAGCATCATACATGATTCAAGCTCTGTCCTGTCTCAAAATAAGAGAAGAAGTGCTCTGAAAAACACAGTTGGAGAACTGAAAGGTGGCCCTTACATGATGAACTTGCTTATGTCAGAGTTTTAATAAAACACGTTTTAAAATATCCAATTAAATTAATGAAATAAAAAGTATAAGCAGATGTTTAACTACTTTTTCCATATCTTTAAGTGTTTATGTGTACAAGTTGGCCCTTCTGCCTATTGAAATTTGTTTCATATTTTCATTGAAAAATGGATTATTTCTTTATATTCAAGGTTGCCTTATATTTGGCATTGCTAACTACTCTTTTCAATTTAGTCTCACTTCATGCTTCCTTGATGTATTACATTTTAATATAATATGCAAAGTTTTAATCACCTAAAGAGAGTTCTAGAGTGAGTGATGGAGTGACACATGATAGCTCATGAAAAAATGTTATGTAGTTCATAAAGAGACATGCAGTTAGGTGTCAGACTGATGAAGAAAGTTATTAATCTTTGGGTTTGGGTTTAACACTTATATCAGAGTTCTCTAGAGAAACAGAACTGCAGTAGGCTGATTATATACATATGTATAGAAAGAGATTATTGGCAACTCCTTTGGGTCTCCTCCCACTGTGAGAGCTTTTCTGTCCTCTTAATAAATCCTGCTTTCTAAATAATAATAATAATAATAATAATAATAAAAACTTTTAAAAGAAAAAGATTTATTATAAGGAATTGGCTCATGTGATTATAGGCTGACAAGTTCATAGATCTGACATTGGCAAGCTGGAGACTCAGGAGAGCTGATGGTGTAGTTTCAGTCCAAAGGTCAACAGACTTGAGACCCAGGAAGAGCCAATGTTTCCATTAGAATCCAAAGTTAGGAAATAATATCCCAGCTGAAGACTGTCAGGCAACTGATTGGATTAGGTCCACCCACCTTAGGAAGAACAATCTGCTTGACTTAGTCTATTGATTTAAATGTTAAACTTTTCCAACACACTCACAAAGACACACTCAGAATAATGTTTGACCAAAATATCTGGGTACCCCGTGGACTAGAAAGATTCAGGCCTGTTTTTTTTTTTTTTGAGTTGGAGTCTCACTCTGTCACCCAGATTGGAGTGCAGTGGCCGCTCCCGGCCACTGCAGCCTCGACCTGCTGGGCTCCGGCGATCCTTCTGCCTCAGCCTTCCAAGTAGCTGGAACTACAGGTGCGTGCTACCACGCCTAGCTAATTTTTTGATTTATTGTAGAGATGAGGTCTCGCCAAGTTGCCCAGGCGGGTCTTGAACCCGCGGGCTCAGGCAATCCACTCACCTCAGCCTCCCAAGGCGCGGGATTACAGGCTGAGCCACCGAGCCCAGCTTCAGGCCTGTTTATTTGCCTTCGTTCTTCAGGGACCTTCCCTGAGTAGGATAATCTGTCTATGTTCTTTGTTGATAAAATGGGCAAATAGTGTCCTGGTGACATGATAAAGTTCTGTAGGGCTGGCATCTTTTGTTTTTTAAGAGAATGACACCATGACGTAAAGATGAATGGTCTTGAATAAAATGGAGTTGAATCTGTGCGTGTTAAACTTTTGTCAATTTAACCATACAGAATTGACCATTCATTGAGGACATTCCCCTCAATGAATATATGCTTTTTAGTAAATGTGAGACAGGAGCCAAGAATCAATCTCATTTTCCTGAATCTCTCAGTGTGAGTATCTAGTGCCAAGTGTGATTGAAGTATTGACATATTCTGTTATACATGAAAAAAAATATATGGCTGGTAAACTCACACCAATGGCTTCATGTGATCCTCAATCAAAGAATAGCTGTCCATCTAATGTTCTAGGAAGACCTCTGTTGGACCTCCAGAGAGGCAGTACCATGTTTTATTCTGCGGGGAACAAAGAGATTTCCAAGAGACTCTCTAAGCTCTGCCTTCAAAACTATCCCCATTTTAAGATACCATTTAGCTATCTTTGGTCTGGGGTTGTGACTTTCTTAACAGAAAATGTTGACTGCCAATGTTTTCAAGAGCATTCGAGTTTTAGGTTTGCTCTTTTAAAAGAGTAGTTTTCCTCCCTTCCTGCTGGAAATGATTTGGAATGCAAATATGAGCTTTCCTCTGTGTGTATGTGGAGGTGGGGGTGGGGTGGAGTAGTCGAGTGTGACAGGCTTCTATAGAACCATCTCTGAGGGTAAGAAAGGCATCTTAGTCACTCTTGGGGGCATGTAGGAGTGTTCACAAAGCTGTGTCCCTTATATTGGGGTTTATTGAAAAATACAAAGAAGGTAAATTGAAAAAGATACTACTCAGTATAATGAGTAGGTTATATAAATTCTGTTTAGAGAAATTTATCAGATAGGAACACCTTGTCTAAAATTTGAAATTGTCTCACTAATTTTGTATAGTAGTCGGTATCCTGGGCCAGCTGAGGAGAGGAGCTTTCTAAAGGAATTCTTTGGGCCTAGGGCATAGGAGCATAGGCGGTGGCAGGTGTATACTTTGAGACAGGCACCTGACTCTGGACAAATAAGTCATGAGCAAGATATTTGTTTTGTCTTGATAAGTGTATTTTGGGAGGAGGTAGGGATAGATAACAGACAAATAATGAAGAAAGCAGTGGGATGTGATGAAAACCATTAAGAAAATAAAAGATTAATGTAATGAAGTAACTTGGTAGGGGTGAGGAGACTGCTTTAGACTGGATGGTCAGGGACAGCATGTCTGAAGAGATAACATTTGAGCTGAGACCTGAATGGTTTTAAAATCCATGATTTAAAGATGCAGAGCATCTCAGAAAGAGGGAATAGTAAGTGCGAAGACCCTGACATGGAAATGATAACAAAGAACCACTCGCTTTATTATTAATTGGGCCAGTGCCCAATACCTTCCAGTGCGGAATACTGATAAAGATAGGCTGACCTGGCAGGAGTCTTAAATAGGACTTCCTGCACTTCCTAAATGGCTCCCTCAAATGAACAGCGTGCTCAAGTATGGGAATAAAAGCAAGAACTCCTGACATCACCTTGCCTCATGGATACTATTGCCTGATGCAGGAAAAGTGACTGGAGAGACAAAAGAACATGGTTAGCCTGACCTGAGGGATCAGACCTTTCCCAACTTAGAAGAGAGGAAGTGGAAATTGGGTGGGGAGGACTATGTTGTATAGTGACCCTGCCATCTAGTGAATAAGACTGAGTATGCTTAAATTAGTCCAATTGGATTAAGAATTGCTCCTTGAAGAGACATTGGATGTAACGCAAGAGAGAAAGAATTACAAGCGTCATAGCTTCCCCCTTGCAGATATTTTCATACCTATTTTAGGGATGAGGAATCCAAGCACATAAAGGATAAGAAACTTGTGCAATAGGTAAATGGCATAAATAGCATTTAAAAGCAGGTCTGTTTGATACCAAAGTGGATCAGACTGCTCTTTTTACAGATCAGGATAATGAATTTTTCACTCTTGTGCCCTGATAGAATTTACTTACCTTCCCAAATAAAAACTTCACTTACTTTGTTGGATTGAACCCACTGAGACATTTAACTTTAGTTCTGGAATCATAACAATTTTTTTAATGTATACTTTTTTTTATTTTTGCTAAAGTCTGGTAAGGAAATGACAATTTTTGTGTTGAGAGGTAGGAAGTGTCCCATTGTTCAGTCTGTTTCCATGGAGAGAATTGACAGCAATCATAAATGGTATGATCATCCATCTGTGTTGGTATATGGAGAGCCAATAGTATTTCTTGTCAAACCTCTTTGCTTTCACGCTCATTCTCATTCTCTCTCTCTCTCTCTCTGTCTACTTTTTGTTCTTCCTTTATTTAAAAGGTTAACATATGAAGTCTTCTCTAGTTATAATTACACAGTTTTCCCTTTCAGGAGACAGTTTTGCAACTGATGATAAAAATATTTCATCTCCATGGGTAACTGTAGTAAATACATTTTAAAAGGGATGTGCTTTCTGGGAATAGAGGCTCTTAATGTTCTGTCCAGATTTGTAACTGGTTATCTATTCTTTTGGTTCCAAATCTATGTTAGTTCTTAGTTTTCAATTTCAATTTCAAAATATTTAGTAACTTTCCACGTGTGAAAACACTGAAGTGGGAAATGAGTGGTATTAGGGACTAAGGTCTACTAAATAATTATTTAATTAATGGCTGCTCTTAATATCAGCTTAGTGAGCTTCTTTGTAGAAAAATCCATTATATATAAAAGTTTAACTCATTTTAACTGATAATAAAAATAATACCAAGTCTGAATGCTTACCATGTGCCAGACATTTTGTGTATTCAACAAAGATGACTTCATTTCATCCTCACAACAGTCTTACTAGGTAGATATCTATATTCTTATTTTTCAGAAAAGGAAATTGAAGGACTGAAAGGTTAAATGGCTTACTCAAGGTTGCATTCAAATTAAGTGCCAGAGGCTGAATTTGAACCCATGTCTGTCTAACTCCAAAGCTTGGACCGCCAATCTCCTGAAGACACTGAGTTGAAACCTTTGGGGGTTGGAGGGTGGCCATCTTTGAAGAGGTTGGCCTTGGCCTGGGTTGAAAGAATTTGCTATAACTCTAGTTATCATCGTAATGTGATAAAAGTTATCGTTGAGGTATGAAACCTGGAGCCCTGGCATTCCAAAGTCTGAAAATCTCCTTTTAGTTATTAACATTGCTCAAAATTATCTTAGAAAATGCAGTTTCATAGTAAGTTCTCAAGAGTTTCTAAATTTGGAGATGGAGACCCCTGTAAATGTAGAAGAACTATGCTTAGGGCCCAGGAGGGCAGAGGAATGAAAGGAAAAAATTTTAAAAAAATTCTACTTAAGGGAAAGAAAAGAAAGCTAAAGCATTTTATGAAAAATAATCTGAAGTAGATTTCAATAAGGAAGAGGAATGGAAAATAGACTAATGCCAAAGGGGAGCTGAAGACAATGATGTCTGGATTAGATCATTTGGGAGCTACCCAGAGGCCACAGCCATGGGCACTCCATAAATTTATGATGGTGGTGGTGGTGGTGTGCAGCAATAAGTAGGAAGTGCAAAACAGGGAAACGAGGAAAAGAAAGTGTCTGAGTTGCATTACACCATAAATCCAAGAGAAAAATATTCTTTCTTCATATGTCAAGGGTAAAATTGTGCCTCGAGTTCTCTATTTCATTTGGCATACCTTATTCCCATAAAGGAGCACCCTGGAGGGAGTTCATATAGGAATCAAAAAAAAAAAAAAAAAAAAAAAAAAAAGATTAAAAAACAGAAATGTGGCAAAGTAAGAAAATTAATTTGAATTTCCTT
>CAUYQG010140785.1:0-39623 GCA_963574415.1 Tarsius wallacei
TAGAACTATGTCCCTGGGGACAGAACTCAGCCCTTACTCTGGGAGATCTTCAAGGACGTGGAACTTGACTTTATTCTCCCTCTTATAATATAAGTAACTCTCCCTACCAAATGTCATGTGAAACTGCTTCAGTAATAAGTATCCCCAGTTCTAAGGACCACCACATGGCTGTTGCAACCCCCACCACCTGGTTTGCTTGTACACAAGGCATAACATCCTGTATTGCCTTAGAATACTTCAAGGACAGTGCAGAAATCTGTGTCTTGGCAAATATATATACCTGATATATATACCTGATATATACCTATATATATTTATGAAGGAACAGAGGGACGAGAACACCTTGGACTCTCAGGCCTCAGGCAATCCAAGCGGGTCCCTATCTTAGTGCCCCTCCTCATTAACTTAGAAATTGCAGGATCTATGGCAATAAGTACAGCTTCTCTAGTTATTGAAGACCAAAACCTCAAAGACTTAAGTGCACATGTTAATAAAGACCTGGGACTCCTAGAATCAAGCATATCCCTCCTAAAACAGCAAGTAAATTCCCTAGCTGAGGTCGTTATCCAGAACAGGAGGGGGCTTAATCTCCTCTTCATGAAACAGGGAGGACTATGTATGGCCCTAAAAGAAGCATGCTGTTTCTATGCAAACCAATCCGGTGTTATCCAAGACACTCTTGCCCTGGTCAAAGAAAATATCAAACAGAGAGCTGCAGAGGCAAGCCTCGGGAAACTGCTATCAATCCCTCTTCTCTTGGTCCCCCTGGCTCACCACCCTAATTTCAGCAATAGCAGGGCCACTCCTCCTGCTCTTTATAGGCATTACTGTAGGGCCCTGCATTATTAAAAGCCTCCTAAACTATGTTAAAAACAATATCTCACCTGTAAAAACAATGGTTCTTAACACCCAATATAATCCCCTATACGAGGAGTCAACAATTTGACTCCAGGAACAACTGAAGGGGGGAAATGTGTAACAAAATAAAATGTCAAAAGTCAAGCCAAGTATGTACTTAGCCTTTCGCACAGTTGATAGCTTCTTCCTGGAAACTAGCAACAGCACCTGCTGGCTATTGTTAAACTGTCAAACAGTTTTTTTTTCCTGTTTCTGTAAACCCTGTTAGCATTGCGTGGAAGTACCTAGGCCTCCAGGATGCCGCGGTTTGGCTCGCTTGGAAAGTCCCAATGAGCCAGGTCTTGCCAGGATGTGGTTTTACCCTACTTAAACCACCCCGTGCTGCAAGGCGGGGCCCTTGCACTGGGACTTGCATTGTCCAAGCAAGTGGTCACTGGCTGGCTAGTTTTGGCTAATAAACCTCTCTTTTCTTTAACTTGAAATTTTGGTGTTAGTGTCTGTGAATTAAGTGCTCGAACCCTACTTCAGTTTAATTTTTTTGCCAGTATAGTTTACAACGTTATCATTATCTTCTGGTTAATTAGTCAGTTTGAGTTTAAAGTAGATGAATTTAAAGTAGACAATATATGTAAAACTCTGCCCCAAAACAACATAAGTAAATAATGAAGATCCTAAAAACTGGTTCTATCATTAAAGATAACAAATATAAGTACCCACCAGAACTTAAAAGGTTTAAAATAAATACACTTGTGGTAGGAGTAAAAGTGACAAAAATCTATGATTTGTAGGAGAGTTCAGAGATAGCCAAAAGCTATTTACCTTTCATAAAAGCATCCCTTTCATAAAGTATCAACTTAGTGTCTTTTCAGACTGGAAATATTATAAAATACTGTTATTGGGTTTATATAACAATAACTAAAGGAAAGTTATTTAAAATAAGTTTCAAACATTTTTAAAAATTTCTAAAATAAACTCAAGAATTTCTGCTTTGATATGTCAACTTAAAAAAAAAAGACACTAGAGAAAAGTATCTCTAAATACATTGGGTTTACATGGGAATATAAATAAGGATTATAATCCAGAAGGCATGGAATGGCAAGCTACTGGTACACTTGGTAAGGGAAGGAAGAGTAAGGGGAGATTTTACTAGCACAAAGACATGGACCTAAACAGAGTTCCTTGGTTTCAGAGGTTTAAAGCCAGAGTTCTTAGTTCATTGGTGGAGTTGCTGTTACTGGGCAAATGTTCTGAAAAGCTCTTATCTGAATGACTGCAGTTCTAAAGGGATGTCTTAGCGATAAACATTACCAAAGGAGGAAATTCCTAAAGGAAGTGAAAAAGTTTTTAGAAAGTCCTTAGAAGCAGTTCTTATCTCAGTACACATTAGCCTCCTTTCCTTCAGGCCTTCCTACCATTATTGTGTGGATCTGACAAATGTGATTTTATTCTGGTATCTGCAACTTTTACCGGCATAAGATAAATTAAGAGAGAAAAGGATTTTCTTCCTACCTGAACTTTTTTTTTAAGACAAAATGTGTAAAATGACAGCTTTTAAGATATTAGACATTAGGCAATGGAAGGCTACAATTTCTCAAAGTTGGGAAACAAGTAAAGTAATTCCTTTGATAGGTTTAGCTTTCTGCCTGGTTTCCAGACTGCAGTATAAGAAAGGGAAACAAAGGCACAGCCAGATGATCTCCCTGGCATTAAGAGATTGATCTAGAAGTGCAAGGAAGCTGAGTCAGCCAGAGCCTGCAGGGAATAGGACTAGAGAAGAGAGAACTGCATATAGAGGCAGCTTCAGAGATACGCAGAAGGTTTTCTTTGAGTATTCAGTAGAGAACTTAACAGCACATGCATGTGAGAAAACTAAGTAAGTTTGGGAAAGAGTCACATAAATAAGTTACAAAAAAAAAAGAATGTCAGAAGTTCACACAGGCAAGGTTAGGAAACTTCATATTTGAAGGGGCATCAGTTAGAGTACTACAAGAGTATGACTTCAGTAATGGGAAACATTTATCTTAGTCAAAATGCTGTTTTGCTTAACAGTTAGTAAAAAGTGGAAGGCCTTTGATCCAAATGATCAAATTGTTTCTGAACCATCTCCCAGAACAAAGCCCAAAAATATTTTTAAGACTACAAAAATAGTCAGCACTCAACATGTAAAATTCACTGTATGTGGCACCCAATAAAAAGCTATTAAGTATGTAAAAATGCAGGAAAATATCATCCATAATGAGAAAAGCTAGTCAACTAAAACTGACCCAGAAATGATGAAATTAGATGATAAAATTAGTAAACAAAAATATTTAAACTGAAAAATGAAAAATGAATGTCTGAGATCAACAGTACACTGAATGGAATTATAAATAGATTAGATGCTTCAGAAGAAAAGTTAATAAACTTGAAGACAGCCATCAAGACTGTCCAAAATGAAACACAGAAACAAAACAAAAACAGAAAAGCAAAAACAAACCACATGTGAACTGTGGGATAACTTTAAGCAATTAGATACTAACTGAAATCCCATGAAGGGACAAAGGCAAATGATTTGAATAAATAATGACCAAAAATTTCTCCACAATAAATGAAAACTATCAGCACACACACCCAAAATGTTCATTCATCTCTAAGTGTAATAAATTTGACGAAAATTTAAGATAAAGTGCAAACAAATTGCTTAAAGCGAGTGATAAAATTTAAAAGCAGACAGAGAAAAACAATGGCAATGCAATGTGAATGAAAGAACAAAGTTATAAATGAGAGCAAATCCCAGTGGAATGATATCTCTAAAGTAGTGAAAAAAAATGAATAAAACATCAAACTGGTAACTTAGAATTCATTACCCAGAAAAATATCTTTCAGAAAAATGAGACGAAAGTCTTTTTCAAATGTATAAAAACTGAAAGAATTCATCAACGGCAGACCTGCACCGCAAGGATGTTAAAAATATTTCAGGCAGAAAGAAGAATAACACCAGATGGAAATAAAGATCTATACGAAAGAATGAAGAACACTGGAAATAACAATGATATGGGTAAATAGAAATTTGTTTTCTTATTGTTCAAATATCTTTAAAATTATATTATTATAACTTGTAGCTTTGTGCATAATACATAGCAACTAATTTTTCCGGCAATGAAAAATTGCCTGCCTTGAAACAGTCAATAAAGAGTAACTACCTCTCAAAGTCTCTCAGGATTCTTTCTTTAGCAAACCACCTAAAATTAGAAAGTGGCTAGGTGGATAAAGTGGTATAAATTAGAATGCCATCCCTAGAAGTTAAAAACTTCAACTTGTAAAACTATTGGAAAATAATATTTAGCATTTAATATTTTTTTCCACTATAGAAATTAAGAAAATATTGGACTGCTCTGGAGTTCTCTTTTAGTCATATATTTACTTCATTTTTTTCTCTCTTTTGGAGTCACCATGAGCATTTGGAGAAAATATTGTCTATATATTTGTCTTGTCTCTCTATCTTACACAGTGCCCAATAATATGATCTTTCCACCTACTTTTGAGAACCTAGTCTTTATTCACAATGATCTGGAAATAGTCTGAGCCTGAAAACACATGCAAATCTACAATGCCAAAATCACAATTGAATATCTCAATACAGTTGACTTACAATCCAAAGGAAAATTGGTTACATTTTGTTTAACTCATTTATATGTTTTTTTCAAGAATTATTAAGACACAGGTAAGACTATTCGTAACAACATATATATACTAAGTTGCTATACATTTTTTAACTTTTGTTCCTCTGCCTTTTTCCTAAGGACTCCATCCATTTGCAGTTCTAGTTATCTCTACATATCAACAAAATAGTTGTGTACAAAATCAAACGCTTTTTTAAACAAAAATCCACATTAATTAGTTATTAGTCTAAACATCTTTGGAGAATATATGTTATTTGCCCAGGTCCTACCCCAAAGAAAAGAGTCTTGCTGGGCTCGGCGGCTCAGCCTGTAATCTCGCGCTTTGGGAGGCTGAGGTGAGTGGATTGACTGAACCCTCAGGTTCGAGACCTGCCTGGGCAACTTGGCGAGACCTCATCTCTACAATAAATCAAAAAATTAGCCAGGCATGGTAGCGCGCGCCTGTAGTTCCAACTACTTGGAAGACTGAGGCGGAAGGATCGCCAGAGCCCAACAGGTCGACGCTGGGGTGGCCAGGAGCGTTGCCATTGCACTCCAGTCTGGGCGACAGAGTGAGACTCCAACTCAAAAAAAAATAAAAGAAAAGACTCTTGACATTTCATGTATATCTGTCATCATCCAAAGGTAATTAGTGTATGTATTGAGGGATGCAAGGAGACAGAAAAAGAGAACACAGAATTCAAGATGTGTCTGTTATGTTTATTCTAAAAAAAAACATTCTATTAAAAAACACTAAGTCTGATGTTTTTTGGTTAATCAGGCAATGCTAAAGGCTGTTCTAGGACAGCACTTCTGGAACTTTAAAGTGCATACAAGTCACTTGAGGATCTTGTTAAAATACAAATTCAGATTCAGTGGATCTGAGGTGGGACCTGAGAGTATGCATTTCTAATTAGCTCCCCAAATTTGTAGATGCTACCTCTCCCCAGACCACCATGAACTGTTGTTGAGTTATTAAGAGTAATTTAGTTTTTTACATTAGAAGGAACTTGCGTGATGTTTCATGTGAAATGCCTCCACACAGAGAAACACACACACATACACACTCTCCTAAATACTTCAGTGCCTAAAGCTAAACAGCTATAGAGTAATACACTTAAAAGAAGGAAGATTATTCATCTGATTTTTATTTTTACTTTCACATTTTGAAGAACGCTGAGTGCATGGTAAAATCAACTTTTATTGACTCATTATAGATTATAAAAATAAAAAAGGCACATTTCAGGGTTGTTATGTGAATTGGCAATAATTATTTCCTAGCAATCATTTGTGCTTGTTAAATCTCCATAATAGTCAATGAAACCTCTAATTGACAGAATCTATGTTTTTGGCAAGAAAAATAGCTTTGAACTTTATTGCTTTAATGTTTGCCAGATACAAATTCTAACTATCAAAAATAATATGAAATAAATGTATGATTCTTAAGTGAGAGCACTGATACTACCATAAGTAAGATTTTTCAAGATATATTTTTTATATTCTGGGGTTAAAGAGAGCTTTCATGTCTTATTCATTGCTTATTATTTTCATGTAAGTATACAGACAAGATATTCCAGCCCCAGGGTAATTGTCAAGTATAGCAGTCGGTAGAGTCCAAGCAGCAATTTTTCCATTCTTACCTTATATAAAGCAGATACCATATATAAATAATAAGGAATTAATGCAAACATTAAAATGTACCTAGGATTTGTTTCAATGAGTGACAGATGTAAAGGCAACTGCCTTTAAAAGATGAGATTATTGCTTAGATTTCAAAAGAGAAGGTGGTATGTCACACCAGGTAGGGACTCCTGGGGAACTGTAAGGGTCAGTTAGGAGGCAGAAGGAGCAAAGGAGAAAGCACAGTCCAGAATCTTTGTTATGGTTTTCTTGAGGGGAAAAAAATGAGTAAGACAGAATTGGCCAGCTTGAGCAAGTTTAAGATTGAAGAGTTTGAGTACTTTCTCAGGGCTCTGGGTTACAGGAATGATCTCTAATTACCCAGTATTTGGCCTTAGGGTGATTTAGTACGGGAGGAATATTGTCCTGGGGACTGAGAGTTAGATTAAAAAGGTGGTTAGTGATTAAGGCTGTGGATTTGTTGACTTGCATACATTAGAAATGCTGGTGGGCAAGTTTCTTATTATCTCTAAGAATTAACTAACCTGAGAGATGCAGCCTTTCCTGGAAAGTCAAAGCATAATGAAATATAGAAAGTAAAAAATATGATTAATAAAATACACTAACCAGAAAGAACAAATCTTGCCTAACATTGGCTAGTTTTTCCTGAATATTAGTGAAGTGAGTTGTAACTTCAGAAATTATCTTCATCCATAGATAATTTTGCAAATGTCAGGGAAAGCACAAAGCTTCCCTGAATTGAGTTTGTTTACTTTATATCCTAGACAAATAATAATTTTCTCTGATAAAATAAAATTAGAATCACTATTAATTTTTCATGCACTTTTCTCCATGTTTCTATGGAAAGAATGGTAAATCATATTCTTCAGCTCATGTAATTCATCCTTTGTTTAAATTACTCATTCCTTTAATAAGCTTAAATTCAAAAGACAGAAAGTAGAAGAAAAAAATCCAATTATATGTTCTATTCTAAGGATAAAATTATTTCATATGTAGCAAATATTTTTCTGAGCATCTCTAGGTCATAAAAGAAAATTCATCTTTTCATCTTTTTTCTCAAAATTTTAAATTGATACATAATTTTATATAAGTATGGAGTGCATATGATATTCTGTTACATGCATACAATGTGTTATAATTGAATCCATGTAATTAGAATATTTATCATGCTAAGGAAAAAAAAAGGTTTAGACAAATTTAATAGTGTTTAACTGAGCACAGAATGATTTGCAAATTGAGCAGCACCCCTAAAACCAGGACAGATTCAACGAGACCCCAGTGCTGTTGCATGGTAAAAGAGAATTTATGGACAGAAAAAGGAAACTGATATACAGAAAATAGAAGTGGGGCACAAGAACAGCTGACTTGGTTACAGCTTAGTGTTTGCCTTATTTGAACATAGCTTGAATTGTTGGCTGACTTTGATTGGCCAAAACTTGATGATTGGTACAAGAGTAGATTACAATCTGCTTATACATTTGTTAAGTTACCATTCGCTTTGTACAGAGAAACCTTTAGTCCAAACTTAAAATATGTAAGAAGGCAGTTGGCTAAACTCAATCTAACAATATTTCCCTTTTCTGAGAGGCTGACCAAACCTTAGGCTTTGATGTCAATCTATTATCATTGTAAATTACTTATTTGGTCTCAATTCTATTGAGAAACAGAAGAACAATGGGTTTCATAAGAGGGGAACAAAAACCTCAGGTTATTTTTTTGTAAGAGTTAAAGCAAAGGAGTCCTCCTTATACTGACAACTCCTGCTTTCAGGAGAGACAGAGAGAGTGGAAGAAGGAAAGAAGCTGGTTTGTTTCAGGATCTATCTACTTCCTTAACGTTTCCATTGAATTATATCACATTTAGTATGAATGATTCCACTTTGATTTAGTCTTGGGGTCTAGTGCTTAGTTCAAAACAATGGCCTACCATAATTTCCTTAAACATTTTTCCCCCTCTTGAGCAGTTCTCACTTAAGGGAGAGTGTGACAAAAACGGGATTTTAGCATTACTTTTATTATCATCATTTTGGATTTCTGATCTCAGCACATCATTTATCACTTATTTCTTTGAGGTTTTTCATTTCAGCTAAAGAGAAATCATTGTCATTTTTTGAATGGCTATATGAAAAGATTTAAAACTTTTCAGAGAATATGACACACTAGAAAGATTACTGGTGTGTGACTATGGGGAGGTTATACTAAGAGTCTGGAGTATAATTCTTAGCCAAGGTCTCCATGAACCAAATCAATTTAAAATCAAATAGATCAAAGAATGAGCTAGATAAGGAGTCTGCTCATTTCAACCTAGCAGCCTATAAATCCCCTACAACTGAATCTCCATAATACCTGATGTATTCATTCATATGCAAAAAGAAGTGTAAGCAACTTCACAGACTCTTTTGTGTTCCACTAGTAAGTAATCTAGAGTAATTCTATAACACAGCACAACTTTAGCAGGAGAATTTAAAGAAGTCTGTTGTGCAGCCTTTGTGGTAGAATCTGCTATAGAGGTTACTATGAGGAAAAAATTTCACAACATTGCTCCATTCAAGCCAAACTATGGAAAAAGGATGGAAGGCCTCCTGGTAATGTTCTCTTTAACTTGTGATGTAGGAGTGAGTCAATGTTTTGTTTTTTATTATAAAGCAAGAAAGTACCATTAAAATTCCTCACCCACATTGGCCTTTCGTCTTCCATCCATCAAGACATAAGGTTGCTCATAGGTAAGTTTGGCTGCAAAATCCTCTTCAAATAAAATATACCCTATGGCCGCACAAGTTCTCTTTTCCATTTCTATTGTTCACAGAGGCATAAACAAGAAAAAATTAAGAGAGAGAAGAGTCTCAAGATAGCAGAAAAGTCTTAATTTATGATCTTAAAAAAGCTGTCCACATCTAGGATGTTACCTGCTTCTAGGGAGAAAGTTTCTAGGTTAGTTTTACCTTAAGGTTGCCAATGTATATAGTTCCAAGAATCTAGAAGGGTCCTTATAAATTGTGAGATTATAAACTCAAGTTCAAGATCCTAACGTTTTGCTGAAGGGTAAATGGTAATGATAGTCTTTCTCTGATGTGGCTTCCAGAAGGCCCAATCTCCGGGTTCTAGAGCATGAAGGATTTTATTGTTCTCAGTTCTTTGGTAAATATACACTTTAACGTAATTCATTTTAAACCCTTTCAGCATTTAGTCATATTAGAGTTTAGGAGCAAAGATATATAAGGTTCTAGTATTAGGAGCCTAGATCTTCTAGTGACAATTTTATAAAGGGTCAACTTATGGTTTTCACTGAAAATGAATCTGACTATAACCAATCTGCAATACCTTTCACTGAGGCAACATAGTGGACTGTTAGCTTTCCCTAATATTATTGTATATGTAATACCTATTTAACAGTTTTACAACTTGTCCAGTGAAACAATTACCTTTATCACTGGAGATTTCTTCAGGAGTACACATGTGGGAAATAAATTTTCTAATAAACTTTTAGCTACAGTAAGAATACCAATCTTCTTGCATGGGAAAGCTTCTATACAACCAGATAACTTGTAATGAAAATGGCAATTGGATAAAATTCTTCCATAAATATTTAAATGGCCCATCAAGTAGCAGAAATTATCTGAAGTTTTGATTGTTTTCTCAGGATTACATGTTTGACAAACCAAACAATGGTCATAAATGATTTCAGCAACTTCGAAAAGTGAGCACATCGGTGGTGGATCATTTTATCTTTTTCATGATGAGTCATAGAGTGTAGAGCTTTCAATAATAAAAGCTTTAACGACTCAAAAGGACCAGGCAGCCATCCGAGCTCTCCACAAGTCGAGTTTAACATTGGATTTATATCCTTTAAAATACCAATCTTCTTTATCTAAATCAAGTAAATAGCAATTTTTATTAAGTGAGTTACTGTAGGTAGTTTGACTTTGACCACGGAGTTCATAAAAACTACATATCATAACAATTTCTGGCTGAACTAGTGTTATGGTCCAATAAAGGCTCAGCTGCTATCTCTCAATGCCAATAAATCAAGAGGCAGAGAACTGGCAGACAGAAGTTTATTTCAGAATTCAGAATTCAGGGAGCCAGTGGCATGCTCCTGGCCACTGCAGCTTCAACCTGCTGGGCTCTGGCGATCCTTCTGCCTCAGTCTTCCAAATAGCCAGAACTACAGGCACACGCTATCACACCCAGCTCGCCTTTGATTTGTTGTAGAGACTAGGTCTCGCAAAGTTTCCTGGGTGGGTCTCGAACCTGCGGGCTCAGATAATCCTCTCACCTGGGCCTCCCAAAGTGCTGGGATTATAGGCCGAGCCACAGTTCATTCTTCAAATTTTAGAGTTGCTGGTACCTATACATTGACTATGTTACTGACAGTGCATTGTGTAGAACTTAAGTTACAGCCACATTTTGTCAATAGTACAATTTATGGTTCACATTTCCTGGTGCCAGTTATCAAATGATAGCTCCCAGTTCGTCTTATCAGTAACACCATACTGAGGAACAAGCTTGCCATAGAGTAAGGTAGTTAACAGAGGCTATTACAAAGTAAAACACTATTCACTACAACATGTTGTTGATTAGTAGTTATAACACAGAACATTATATAAATTACAAGACTTATGGTTTACATGGGTGCTATATTTTCAAATCTATAACCACCGATAAAGGGAGTAGATAGGGATTCATTTATCTCAATTGAGTGAGTGCAGTCTGCAGGAGGTTAAGGATTCTTTAAAGCAATTTAACAGGGAATGTATAGGAGATAAGGGAAAACATGCTCCTTTGCTAATTCTCAGGAATGTGCTGGCTGGCCCACTTGAATGCACATTATGTCTTTCTTTAAGGGCTGTGGCAATATGGACAGGCAATAGTGGGTTTCTGTATCAATAGCATTAAAATATGGCAGACTTATGTCTTGGTAGTCAATTAATTTTTATCCTCTTGGGGTTAGCAGTTGTATAAACTAATCAGTCTTTTTATTACAGTTTTGGAAAATCCTGTCCATTCCAAATGATACTTTACTAAAGTTATCAGAAACCTGTATTTGAGTGTTTGTCATTGTCCCTTCCATCTTTTCCTCAAACCTCCTTGAAGACATAATATTCTAGGATTTCAGACTATCAATCTTCCAGTTACTGGTTTCATTGTCTCAAGTAATTGTTAGCTAGACAACCCTAAATTTTTACTTCTAAATTGATGGTTCTTAGATGAAATAAGGTCAAACATTTATTTCTCAAAGCACAGAGCTGAGACCTCAGGCCTAAATATAGCACATTATTTGCCTAAACCAAGGAAAAGGAATGTAAATAAAGACCCAGTAAAGACAAAATGGTAAGGAAACAAATTTTAAACAAAGGTAAGACCTGTTACCTAAATGTAAAACAATGGTAAGAGTTTTTAATGACTTAGGACATCCTTATAAGTGGAGATTTTCTTTACAGATGCAAATTTATTTTACAAAAGTATTTCAGAATAGCCAGAAAGATGTATTTTGGAGATCCATTTTGTCCAATAAGCGGTCTCTTTAATTTAGCTACTGTTTTGTATTTAGGGTGAAGCCCATTAAAAAGTAGTGCAAAAAAATAAAAATTGTCTGTGGCTGAACTCACCATGAATAGCTCTGAAAAAAGAAGCAAGGCAACTTTAGCTGAGAATCTACCTTTTATAAACACTTTATCCAGCTTTTCTTTTTACCTAAAGAATGGAATAGCAACTTTTAAAAAAAGGTGAGGATTTTTAATTTTTATTATTGATTACTCACTTAAGCTTTTTATTTGCCTTTTATAACAAGTCTTTTAAAAGAGGTAATAGAAATATTTAAGTAGTTTTAGAAGCTTCTGTACATCAATAGGCATCCCTGAATGAGACTAATTAATGAGTCTTCATTTGCAAATGCACTTCTTAAAATACAATGTTGTTCACTTGGAATGTTCCCAAGTAATGTTAAATTATCTTTAGTAAGACTTCACCATTTGTGTAAGCACTTGCTGCTTCTAGAGCCTAATACCTATACATATATAGGTAGGCATAGCTGGAAGGGGGAGTACTCAGTTCTTCAGAAATTAAGAATTCCATTTTTACATAGAATTTTAGTTTTGACTTTCAGATCTCCTTGATCAACTTAGTTAATTGTTTTTCCCTTCCTAAGCATGTAAGGAAAATATATATATATATATATAACACAAAAATCTCTTTGACTTTCTAAAAGCTGAAGTTTGCACCCCCTGCAGAATTTCCCATTTACTGCCAGTTTCTGTCTGACCTAGTCAGACATTTGAGATCTCTGATTGGATCCAAGGTAGTTAATTATCAGTTCTAATCCCATCTTGAATCTAGTCCAATTTCTGTAGCAACTTCCAAACCCAGTACATATAAACAATTTTTACTTGAACAAACTCAGATAACTCAAAACACAAATCCGTGGAGCTTCAGAATCTATGAGAGAACTTACACTTTCCAGTTGCTGTGATAGAACAATGAAAGCAACAAGGCTGGCAGGTACTTGGGTCATTTTTATATTCCTCGGGGTCACTGAAAGTTCTTCTTTGGATACCACTTCAGGCATCATCTGATGATTTTAAAAAAACAAAACAAAACAAAAAAAACTTTAGACAAATTTGGTTTAACAGAGTTTGATCGAGCAAAGAATGATTCAAAAGTCAGGCATCTCCCCAAACCAAAATAGGATCAGAAAGACCCTGGTGATTCAGCATAGTCAGAAAGGGTTTATGAACAGAAAAAGAAAAGTGACATACAGAAAATGGAAATGAGGTACAGAAACATCTGGATTGGTTACAGGTTGGCACTTGCCTTATTTGAATATGTTTAAACATGTGGCCATCTTTGAACAGCTGAAACTTGGTGACTGGTAACAAGTATGTTACAGCCTGTTTGCGCATTCAGTTAGATTACACTTCACTATGTACAGGAAACCTTTAAGTCAAACTTAAAATATTTAAGAAGGTAGATTTAGGCCAAACTTAATTTAACAATTGACTTAAATATTGATCATTTACTGGTGTTGGAAACATTCTAAATCTTTTTTTCTAGCTATTTAAAAATATACAATAACTATAATCACCCTACTGTGTTATTGAACTTACTCCTCAAGCTAACTGTATTTTTTTTTTTTTTTTGAGTTGGAGTCTCACTCTGTCGCCCAGACTGGAGTGCAGTGGCACGCTCCTGGACACCGCAGCCTCAACCTGCTGGGCTCCTGCCTCAGCCTTCTAAGTAGCTGGAACTACAAGAGCGTGCTACCACGCCCGGCTAATTTTTTGTAGAAATGAGGTCTCACCAAGTTGTCTAGGCAGGTCTCCAACACACGGGCTCAGGCAATCCACTCACCTTAGCCTCCCAAAGCACGGGATTACAGGCTGAGTCACCGAGCCCGGCGCTAACTGTATTTTTGTACCCATTAACTAATTTTTCTTTACCACCCCCTCCCTAGGACCCTTTCCAGCCGCCAGTAACTATCATTCTACTCTCTACATTTTGAGATCCACTATTTTAGTTTCCACATACAAAAGAGAACATGTGACGTTTGTCTTTCTGTGTCTGGCTCATTTCACCTTATTCACTTAACATAATGGCCTCCAGTTCCATACGTGTTGCTACAAATAACAGGATAGCATTCATTTTTATGACTGAATAATACTCCATTGTGTATATATACCATATAGAAAATTCATCTTTATTCTCTATTTGAGCTGTGAGAAAGACAGGAAGATATGAACGTTGTGGCAGAACATGAACATTGAAAATGAACAGAATATATACTGAATTAATAAATTAATTCAAATTTTACCATGTGCTTACTGATCAAATTTTTTTCATGAAGAACCTGTCATTTTATGTTATTAAAATATCAACTATAAAATTACATCTTATGTTTATTAAAGTTAAATAAATATACATATAAAAACATGAACCTCTCAGAACTTATTAATGTCTTTCTTAAAATTCTTCTGCTTTCTGAATAGTCAGAAAATTCAGTTTTCTTTCACAAATATTTTAAATTTCACAATTTTTTTAGATCTGATTTCAAAATGTGTTTTCATAACTATATTTGTGATTATTTGAATACTGCAATTACCTTTATTTTATCATCTATTTGGCTTTTAAATTGTCTCTCTTCTGCTTACAAACTTAGTTTTATTCTATCTTCATTATTTTCCAAAAGCATATTATCCTTTCTTTCTTTTTGTCTAATTCTGTGTCTCTTTTCTTTATCCTCTTGTCTCTGTTTGTTACCACCATATCCTATTCTACTTAATTTTGGAATATTCTATACTACCTCAGCCTATCAATCAGTTTAGAACATTTCAAATATGCCCATTTAACTGAGGCCTCATACTTATGCAAAACTTGTACAGCAATTACAAAAACATCATGCCCTAACACAGAAAATGCCAACAAGATACATTTATAAAACATGCTGCAATCCACTATGCAAATATAATCTGACATTTTAAAAAATATGCAACACTATTTTTTACAATGTAAAGTCTTTGCATATGTACAAAAAAAAATCTGAAAACAAAGTATCATTCAGTAGGCTCAAACCCTAGTGGGAAATGAAAGGTATATTTTTAGTTACCATTAAATAATTGTTTAAAATTTTAGAATCAGGGGATACATGTGTGTATTCATTACATGGACATATTGTGTAGTGGTGGGGATTGGGTCTCAGATGGCCCATTCCCCAGATAGTGAATGTTGTTCCCCATAGACAGTTACTGAACCATAACACCCTTCTCCATCTCCCTCCTGATTGGTATCCCCGGTGTCTATTATTTCCAATCTTTATTACCATTTATCTCCCACATGAGTGAGAACACACAATGTTTGGTTTTCTTTTCCTAATTCAGTTTACTTAGGATGATGAGCTCCAGCTCCATTCATGTTGCTGGAAAGGACATGATTTCATTCTTTTTTATGGTTGTATAGTATTCTATGGTGCATATATATCATATTTGCATTATTCAGTCACTTGTTTGTGGGCACTTAAGTTGATATCATGATTCTGCCATTGTGAATAGTGCTACAAAGAACATAGAAGTACAGATAACTTTTTAACATATTGATTTGTCTTCTTTTGAGTAGATCCCTAGTAGTGGCATTGCTGGTTCAAATGGTAATTCAATCTTTAGTTCTTTGAGAAATCTCCAGACTGTTTTCCATAGAAAATGAACTAGTTTACAGTCCCACCAATAGTAGATGATCATTCCCTTTTCTCTGTAACTGTACCAACAACTGTTTCTTTGACTTTCTAATAACGGCCATCTGACTAGTGTGAAGTGATATCTCATTATGGTTTTAATTTGCATTTCTCTGATAATTATGATGTTGAGCATTTTTTCATATGATGTGTCTTTTGAGAGGTGTCTATTTATGTCCTTTGTCCATTTTTTGATGTTGTTATTTGTTTTCATTGTGTTGAGTTGTTTGAGTTCCTGGTAGATTCTTAATACTAGCCCTTTGAGTCATACTTTGCAAATATTTTCTTCCACTCAGCAGATTTTCTACCCATTCTGCTGATTATTACTTTTGCAGAGGCTTTTCAGTTTAATTAAGCCTCACTTGTCTATTTTAGTCTTTGTTGCAACTGCTTTTGGGGCTTTGTCATAATATCTTTATCTGGGCCAATGTCCTGTAGAATGTTTCCTATGTTTTCTAGGATTTTTATAGCTTGAGGTCTTACATTTAAGTTTTTTATCCATGTTCAGTTAATTTTTGTGTATGGTAGAGATAAAGGTCCAGTTTCATTCTTCTGCATATTGTTAGTACATTTTTCCAGTGCCATTTATTGAACAGGGTTTCCTTCCCCATTGTTTATTTTTGTTGACTTTATCAAAGATCATTTGGTTGTAGAAATGTGGTTTTATTTCTGGGTTCTTTATTCTGTTCCATTGGTCAATCTGTCTATTCTTGTACTAGTACCATGCTTTTTTAGTTACTATAACCTTACAGTATAATTTGAAGTCAGGCAGCATAATGCCTCCACAATGGTACTTTTTGCTTAGAAGTGCCTTGGCTATTTATGCTCTTTTATGATTTTATATAAACTTTAGGATTGTTTTTTCTAGTTCTATGAAAACAAAGTTGGTATTTTGATTGGGATTGCTTTGAATCTGTAGATTGCTTTGGTCAGTATGGTTATTTTAAAATATTGATTCTTCCAGTCCATGAACATAGGAAGTTTTCTATTTGTTTGTGTTGTCTACGATTTCTTCATCAGTGTCTTGTACTTCTTCTAAAGAATTTTCACTTCCTTAGGTGTATTCCTAGGTTTTCTTTGTTGTTGTTTTCTTGTTTTGTTCATTTGTTTTTGTGGCTAGTGTGAATGGAATTGAACTCTTGATTTGGTTCTCAGCTTAAGTGAGGTTAGTGTATAGGAACATTACTGATTTTTGCATCCTGAGACTTTATTGAAGTTACTTATTAGGTCTAGAATCTTCTTGGAAGGGTCTTTAGGGTTTTCTAGGTATATAATTATGTCTTCCAAGAAAAGGAATAGTTTGACTTCCTTCTTGCTGATTTGGATAACTTTTATTTATTTCTCTTGCCAAATTGCTTTTGCTAGGACTTCTGGTACAATGTTGGCTGTTGGGTTTGTCATATATGGAACTACAGGGGTGCGCTACTACACCCGGCTAGTTTTTGATTTATTGCAGAGATGAGGTCTCGCCAAGTTGCCCAGGTGGGTCTCAAACCCCGGTCTCAGGCAATCCACTCACCTCAGCCTCCCAAACTGCTGGGATTACAGGCTGAGCCACCGAGCCCGGCCTGGTAGATCACATGTATTGATTTACAGATATTGAGTCATTCTTGTGTCCCCGGAATAAAATCCACTTGGTTGTGATGAATACTTTTTTCATATGCTGTTGAATTTGGTTTGCTACTATTTTGTTTAAAATTTTAGCTTCTATATTCATCAGGGAAATAGACGTGTCACTTTCTTTTCCTGTTGTGTCCTTGCCTGATTTTGGGTGTGTTACTGATTTCATAGAATGAGTTAGGGAGGAGTTTCTCCTCCTTGATTTTCTGGCATAGTTCCAGAAGGATTAGTACTCTTTGTAAGTCTGATAAGAGTTAGCTGTGAATCCATCTGGCCCTGGGCTTTTTTGTTATTGCGTGGATATTTTGTATTACTGATTCAACTTCCTTATTTCTGATTGGTATATTCTGGGTATCTAGTTCTTCTTGGTTCAGTCTTGAAAGGTTGCATATTTCCAGGAATTTGCCCATTTCCTCTAGGTTTTCCAGTTTGTTGCCATATAAGTATTCATAGTAGCCCCTGATTATCTTTTTTAAAATTTCTATAGTATCATTATAACGTTCCCTTTGTTACTTCTGAGTTTTTTGTTGTTGTTGTTTTGTTTTGTTTTTTTGAGTTGGAGTCTCACTCTATCGCCCTGACTGGAGTCCAGTGACACGCTCCTGGCCACCACACCCTGACCTGCTAGGCTCTGGTGATCCTTCCGCCTCAGCCTTCCAAGTAGCCAGAACTACAGGCGGGCGCTACCACACCCAGCTAATTTTTGATTTATTGTAGAGATGAGGTCTCGCCAAGTTGCCTGGGTGGGTCTCGAATCCGCAGGGTTAGGCAATCCACTCACCTCAGCCTCCCAAAGCACTGGGATTACAGGCTGAGCCACTGAGCCCAGCCACCTCTGAGTTTTCTCTCTTTTTTTCTTGTTTAGTCTAGCTAGCAATTTGTCTATTTTGTTTATCTTTTCAAAAAAACAACTTTTTGATTTGTTTTATTTTGGGGGGTGAGGTGTCAATGTCATTAAGTTCTGCTCTAATCTTTATTATCTGTTTTATTCTGTTAGCTTTAGGTTTGAGTTGCTCTTGTTTTTCTAGTATTTTAGGTACAAGATCAAACTGTTAATTTCTGAACTTTCTAATTGTTTGATGTAGGCATTTAAAGCTATAACCTTTCTTCTCAGAACTGCTTTTTTCTTGTTTAAATGATTTGGTATATTGTGTCACTATTTTTATTTGCTTCAATAAGTTTTTTTTAAATTTCTGTCTTAATTTCACTGTTTACCTAAGGGTCATTCAAGAGTAAGTTGTTCAGTTTCAAAGTTGTAGTGTAGTTTTGGGAGCTCATCTTAGTGTTGATTTCTAATTTTATTCCACTGCGGTCTGAGAATATGCTTGATGTTTTTTGATTTATTGAGACTTGCTTTATAGCCAAGGATATAGTCTATTTTGGAGAATGAGCCACATGGAGAAGAGAAGAATGTATGTTCTGCAGTTGTTGGGTGAAAAGTTCTGTAAATGTCTGCTAGGTTCATTTGGTCTATAGTCCCATTTAAGTCCAGTGTTGTTTTTTGTTTTTGTTTTTTTTATTCTGCTTTGATGATCTGTCTAGTGATATCAGTGGGGTGCTGAGGTCACCCACTATTATGGTATTGCTCTCAATATGTTTTCAGAGGTTCAGTAGTACTTGCTTTATGAATTTGGGTACTCTGATGTTTGGTAAGTATATGTTTCAGATGGTGGTTAAAGCTCCTTGAATTTTGCACTTTGTCATTATATAATATCTTTCTTTCTTTTTTTTTTTTTTTACTGTTTTTGGTTTAAAGTCTGAGCTGACTGATAGGAGGAGGGCTTGCTTATTTTTGTTGCCCATTTTCCTGAAATATCCATTTCCACCCATTTACTGTCAGCTTGTTACTGTCTTTGGTTGGTCTCTTGTAGGCAGCAGATGATTGTCTTTTATTTTTTAATCCAGTTTGCTACTCTGATTCTTTTAAGTGGGGGCATTTAGCACATTTACATTCAGAGTTAATATTGATACATGGTTTTGTTTCTGCCATTATGTTGCAAGCTAGCTGACTTGGGGATTCTAATGTGTACTTGCTATAAGTACAATATATATAATAGGCATTGAGAGTTTTGAACTTATGTGCTCTTTTGCAATAGTGAGAGTTGTCATTTCATTTTCAAGTTTAGAACTCCTTTGAACATCTCTTATAGAGCTGGTTTAGTGGTGACAAATTCCCTTAATGTTGGTTTGTCTGGGGACTTTATTTCTTCTTCATTTATGAAATTTAGTTTTGCTGGATACAAAATTATTGGCTGGTATTATTTTTTTTCTTTGTGGAGGTTGGAAATCGGTCCCCATTCTCTTTTGGGTTTTAGGGTTTTGCTGAAAAGTCTACTGCTAGTCTAATGTCCTTTTCTTTATAAGTAATTCACTTCTCTCTTACTGCTCTTAGAATATTTTCTTTCACAATGACTTTGGAGAATATGACAATGATATGCCTTGATGAGATACTTTTTACAATATATCTTGCAGGAGTTTTGGGAGCTTTTTGGGTCTGGATGTCTAGGTTTCTCCCAAGACCAGGAAAGTTTTCTTGAATTATTTCCCCAAATATATTTGTCACACTTTTAACTTTAAATTCTTCTTCCTTTGAAATGCATGTGATTTGTAGGTTTGTTCACTTTACATAATCTCATAGTTCTTGTGGGTTTTGCTCATTCTTCTTGATTCTTTTTTGTTTGTTTGTTTCTATGACTGGGTTTGTTCAAAGAGCACTTTTTCCATCTCTGATATTATTTCTTCCACTTGTTTTAGCCTACTGTTGTGTTTTTGTACTGTTTTGTTTCTCCTCTGAAGTGCTTTTTGGTTTGTTTTCTTTTTTTTTTTTAAAGTTATCAAACTCTCCTTTCATCTCCAGCATTGTTCTGTTAATTTCTTTGAGTTGGTTATCAGTTTTATCTTGCATCTTGTCTAGCTTCTTTATAATCAATATTTTTAATTCATTATCTGACATTTCAGGAATTTCCTTGTGGCTAATTTCTGTTGTTGAAGAGATGATGTGTCTCTTTGGAAGGGTAAAACTCTGTTGTTGTTGTTGTTGTTTCATACTTTTACTTACACAAAGTAGGTATAAAAGATTAAATTTTAAGGGCAGCAGGACTCCCTACCAGGGAAGAACAATCAGAATTGCTGCAGACTTATCTACAGAAACACTATAGGCTAGAAGAGACTGGAATACAATCTTCAAAGTTCTGAAGGAGAAAAAAATTCCAACCAGGAATTTCCTACCCAGCTAAGCTAAGCTTTGTCAATGATGGAGAATTAAAAACCTTCCCAGACACTCATTTCCTAAGAGTTTATGCTGCCTCCAGATCAATTCTACAAGAGACTGTTAAGAAAGTATTAAACACAGGAGAAAAAAAAAAAGAAGGAATTGTCACACTCTTCCCAAGAATGCAGAAAAAGAGAATCAACAAAGCACACATCATGACTGCAAAATGGAAAAGACACACATATCAAACAAAAATCAAAAGAATGTCAACAAACAAATAAAGAAACAAACAACAACAACAACAAAGAACTTTATAAAATCCTCATGACAAGGGTACACTCTCACATCTCACTAATCAGCCTGAACATGAATAAACTAAATGCACCACTGAAAAGACATAGAATGGAAAACCAGATTAAAAAACACAACTCAACAATATGCTGCCTCCAGAAAACACATCTCAATACAAAGGACTCTCACAGACTAAAAGTTAGAGGATGGAAAAAAAAACTTTCAGGCAAACAGAACACAAAAGAAGGAAGAAGTTGCAATCTTAATATCAGACAAAACAACCTTAAACTATTAAAAATGAAAAAAGATACAGAAGGATACTACATAATGCCAAAGGGCTCAATCCAACAAAAGAAATATTCACCCTAAAGATATATGCACCCAACACAGGAGCACCAACTTTTATAAAACAGCTACCAGGTAAACTAAAATATATATATTGACTATAACACCGTCATAGCTGGGGACTGAAATACCCTATTAGCAACCCTTGAAAGATCATTGACGCAAAAAAATCAACAAGGAGATCTAGAACCTTAATTTGTCACTTAACCAAGTATACTTGATAGTTACCTACTGAACACTCCACCCAACAATTATGGAATATATATTCTACTCATCACTGCATGGAATATACTCCAAGATTGACCAAATCCTTGACCATAAAGCAAGCATAAACAAATTTCATAAAATAAAATACTGCCATGCACCTTCTCAGACACAGTGGAATAAAAATAAATATTAACACCAATAAAATTCTCCCAAATCCCACAAAAACATGTACACTAAATGGTATGATGCTGAACAACTCCTGGGTCAACACAAAATCAAAACAGAAGCTAAAAGATTTCTGGAAACAAATAAAAATGAAGAAATATCTTACCAAAACTTTTGGGATGCCATGAAATCAGTACTAAGAAGGGAATTCATATCTATTTGAACACACATCAAGAAAATGGAAAGATCACAAGTCAATAGCCTAACAAATCACCTAAGAGAAGTAGAGAAATAAGACTGCCAAAGCCCTAACTTCAGCAGAAGAATCCAGATCACCAAAATAAAAGCCCAAATATGGAACATAGAAGACAAAAATATCATGGAAAAAAAAATTAACTGGCCAAAAAGCTGTTTCGTTGAAAGGATAAATAAGATTGATGGACCCTTAGCTAAATTGACCATGAAAAAGAGAGAAAAAGCCCAAATAAACACAGTCAGAAATGCAAAAGATTAAGTCACAATTGACCTTGAAGAAATGATTATAAGGATTCCACACCTGTATGGAAGCAAACTCAATAACCTACATAAATGGAGGACTTTCTGTCACACACAATTTCCCAGGATTGAAACAAAAAGAAATAAAGACCCTAAATAGACCAATAACAACCCAGGAAATTCTCAACAAGATTCTAGCAAACCAGATCCAACAACACACATCTCAAAAATCATCCACCTAACCATGTAGGTTTTATCCCTGGGATACAGCAGTGGTTCAACATCTGCAAGATCATAAATGTAATTAAACACATTAACAGATGTAAAAACAAGAATCACATGATTCAATCATAAGATGCAGAAAAAGCTTTTGATAAAATCCTGCATCCCTTTTTGATAAAAACCCTTGAACACCTAGGCATAGAAGGAATAGAACTCAAAATAGTAAGAGCCATCTGTGATAAACTCACAGCCAACATACTACTAAATGAACAGAAATTAGAATCATTTCCCCTGAAAACTGGAACAAGACAAGGCTGCCCACTGTCACCCCTCCTGTACAATATAGTATTGGCAGCCCTACCTAGAGCAATCAGGCAAGAGAAAGAAATCAAGGGTATCAAATAGGAAAGGAGGAAGTTAAGTTATCCCTCTTTGCTGAAGACATGATCCCATACCTTGAAAATCCAAGAGAATCTGTCAAAAACCTTGTGCTGATAGAGGACTTTGGCAAAGTTTCAGGTTCCAAATAAATGTGCAAAAGACAGTGACAAAGACAGTGACATTCTTATACACCAACAAAAACAAAGAACAAAATAAAAAGCACAATCTCATTTACAATAGCCACCAAAAAAAAAAAAAGAAAGAAAGAAAAGAAAAGAAAAAGAAACACCTTAACATCTTCCTAACCAGAGAAGTGAAAGACCTTTGCAATGAAAACTTCAAAACACTGCTTAAAGGAATCAAAAAAAACACAAACAAATGGAAAAATATTCTGTGCTTATCAATGAAAGAATTAACATTGTTAAGATACACATCCTACAAAGGCAATCTATAGATTTAATGCAATACACATTAAATTACCAGCATCATTATTCTCAGACCTGGAAAGATAACTTGGGATTCATATGGAAACATAAAAGATCACAAATAGCCAAACCAATTCTGGGCAAAAGAAATAAATGAGAGGTATCATATCCAGACTCTACCATAAATCTACAATAATCAAAACAGCCTGGTGCTGATACAAAAACAGGCTTATAGACCAGTGGAACAGAATATAGATTATGGAAGCAAAACCTCAATTTCTCAACCAAATCATCTCCAACAAATCCTCCACCAACAACCACTGGGGAGAGGAGAACCTATTCAGTAAATGGTACTGGGAAAACCGTTTAACCACATGCAGAAGATTGAAACAGGACCCCTACATGTCACCATACACAAAAATCAACTCTAAATAGATCACACAGATCAAAGATCTAAATGTAAAACCTCAAGCTATAAGAATCCTAGAAGAAAATGTAGAAAACTCTCTTAGGCACATTGGAGTAGGCAACCAATTCCTGATCAATTCTCCAAAAGCAAATGTCACAAAAGCTAAGATAGACAAGTGGGACCTCATCAAATTGAAAAGTTTCTGCAAAACAAAAGAAACCATCAAAAGAGTGGGAGACAGTTCACAGAATTGGAAAAAATATTTGCCAACTGTATATCTGGCAAAAACTTAACATCCATGTATACAAAGAACTCAAACATGCTGAATGGAAAAAAGACAGATAACTATTAAAAAGTAGGTAAAAGATATGAATAGACACTATCATAAGAAGACACATAAGCAGCCAACAGATACATGAAAAAATGGTTAGACTTACTAATCATCAAAGAAGTACAAATCAGAACCATACTGAGATACCACCTAACTCCAGTCAGGTTGGCCATTATCAGTAACTCAAAAAACAACAGATGCTGGAGAAGATATGAGGAAAAGAGAAGGCTTCTACACTCTTGGTAGGTCTGCAGAATAGTACAACCCCTGTGAAAAACAGAGTGGCCATTTCTAAAAGATCTAAAAATAGACCTTCCATATGATCCAGCAATCCCCCAACTGAGAATATACCCAGAGGAACTCAAATCACTCTATAGAAAAGATGCCTACAGACACATGTTTATTGCAACATTATTCACAATAGCAAAACATCGAAAGTGGACTTGATAAAAAAAATGTGGTACATATACATGATGGGATATTTTGTAGCTATAAAGAAAACCAAATTATGGATTTCACAGCAACTTGGATGGATTTAGAGTATAATACTCAGTGACTTATCACAGAAACACAGGTCTGAGTACTACAGGTAGTCATTCATAAGCGGATCTTGAACATTTTTCATAATACTTTAAGAAAGAGATTGGCAGTATGGGATACTTCCAGGGGAAGGGGAACACATAACCCCAATAAGGGTACACAACCTTAAAACCAGGAAAAGTGGGGACCAAGGGGAGGCCCTAACTTTATTTGTATGATGGCCACTTACCTTCCTAACTCTGAGTTGTACCCACATCTTAAAAAAAAAAGTAAATATCAGTTTCACTTTTGGAATTTTTACATTAGCACTGCTGGTGCACTTATTCCCTGAAATCATTTAAAAACTGAGTTGGTGGAAAAATATCACTCCATTATTTTTTTCTATAGCAGTTTAGGTGTATTTTTTAAGGGTGGAGAAAAAACTAACCTCTAAGGATAAAATGACTTAAATACTGCCTCCTAACAGATATTCTTTAAAATTTAAACTATTTTTAACTATCCTATTGAAATAGTTCTGGAAGAAAAATCGGTTATATAGCTCTTTGGGTCCCAAGAAGATTTCAGGATTTTAATTTTATCTATTTTTAAGTTTTAAAATGTTGTGTCTCATATATATGTATATACACATGTGTGTGTATGTTTAATACACACATATAAACACACACATAAATATACATAATATATATCCACATGTATGTTTCTTCTATGTATGTATGTATATATGTATCACACACCAGAATATTATGTGTTCATGCTGGGGAGTATGTACTTGTATATGTGTGGAAGGGTCTAGAAAATGCAACATTTTACAAAAGTTCCCAACAAACTGACACATGTAATTGAGTAATATAAGTGAAGTGGCAAGCACAATAATTTTCCTGGTTATTAGTAAGTAAAACACTGATATGTTTTTTGGGACATTATCTTAAGTTAATTCAATTCTATGTGACCCAATTTCATTCTAGCTCTCACATTCCTCTTCCTCATACAGATATTGACCTGATCCTTTGATTAGTCACTTATACTGCTCTTACTGGGATGAGATAGTATTCTGCTTTTATCTCTTCACCAAATGTCTTAGTCTTTTTGTACTGCTAGAACAGAAAGTTCAATCCTGAGTAATGTATAATGAATAGAAATTTTATTACTCATGTTTTTGGAAGATGTGAAGTCCAATATCAAGGGGCTGGCATCTGGTGAGGGAGTTCTTGTTGAACGTCCTAAGGCAGAAGGGCAAAAGAGGATGAGAGAGAGAGAGAGAGAGAGAGAGAGAGAAAGAGAGAGAGAGAGAGAGCAGAACTCATAATCTTTTTATCATGAACTCACTCCTAAGATGATAAGCTCACTCCTGTGACAACAGCATTACCCCATTTATGGAGGAAGAGTTCTCATGACCTAATCACCTCTTAAGGTGCCACCTGTCAACATTGTTGAATTGGAGATTAGTTTTCCAACACATAAACTTTTGGAGACATATTCAAACCATAGTACCAGGTATACTTGTCACACTGAGACCCCAAATGATAACCGATATAACGAAGCATCCATTAGGCTTCTAGTTCTAATGTGGTTTTTTTTTTCCTTGTCTTTTTCTCTTCACTGGAGAACTTAAAGTAAATTTTAATACAGGGGCTAGATTATTGTTAACTAAAGAAAGTCTCAGTATTGAGAAGAAAGTTTATAATTTGCACAGATTATTGAATTAAGGATTATTGGCTCCAAAGAACTATACATATTTACTCATGTGGACCAAAATATATCCTTTAATTCTGTCTATTTTCTTAGATGTCTGTGTGACCAAACATAGTGTGAGATGGTGCATTGAGACCTTGATGCACTGGCAGATTACTGATCTTATTTTGGAGTTTCTTCCTTAGAGATCAGAAAGAATAATTTGTATTATGTTATCTTGGGTTCTCAAAACTAAGAGCATAGGTTTGCTTTTGTATTCTCAAGTTATTTGCAATCTCACTGTCCTTTCCTTTCACATACCTTAAAAATACTTCAGTTAATATCTATAACTACATTGTACATCTGTTTAATGAGTCATTGCAATCTGTCATTGCTGGCATATTGTGATTTTTCAAAAATACTCTGTTAGTGATTAGCTAACCACACAGACATATTTATAGTTATCCATCATTATAGTGCAACTGTTTCATTTTTTTTCACAATTGCTAGATCAAAATGCAAACATTTGACTATCTGAAACTGGACACTATGTATTATTGACACCTTAAAACTTCTTTTTAGAGGAAATATGTTAAAGAAAAAGTAGAAAGTTATAAAATAATCCTATGGTGTTCAGCACATCTATGTTGTGAAAAGTTGTCTATCCAGTTAGATATTAAGAGCAAAGACAAAAGTCAATACAGTATACATAATGTGACTCAGAACCAAATTGTCACTTTACCTAGATAAAGGCACTCTGGTAAAATTAGTAGTTGATTCTAGCCTAGCTGCATAGTGATGCACTCACTACACAAGTAGGCAAATATACTCTGCTCAGGACAAAGGTTAAGTGAAATCTCAAATCTAGATTATTAGAGAAAAAAAAAGGGAGTGAAAGAGAGAGACAGTAGGCACGGTGGAGGAGAAGAAGGGAGAGGGTAAAGAGAGAGAGAGAAAGATATGGCCTGAGCTTTGCTACATATCTTCGATAAAGAATACATATGGAGAGAGTTCTTTCACACCAGAGGACTCAGGCTATCTGTTTGCAGAATTCCTTAAAATTTAAAATAGCTCTGTGACTACCTGGGAATTTAGGAAACCTATGGACTTTCCTTGAGAACATCAAAAATCTTTCTCATAGGTGACTGTACCACTAAAGATCTTCTAGAACAACGCCATTCTATATGAGCTCCACAGATCACTGTTGGTCTGAAAATTAGACCTAATTAACAATGAAATAAGTACAGAACATAAGCATTTTATATGTGTTCACACACTAAAGCCCTTGAACCAGCTTCCTGTTTTGATAAATAAAGTTTATTGGAACATAGATATACCCACTCATTTACGTATTGTCTAGGAGTACTTTTGAGCTCCATTGGCAGAGTTTGTAGTAATGACAGAGGGAATGGCCCACAAAGCCTAAAATATTTACTATCTAGTCCTTTACAGAAAAAGCTTGCCAACTACCACCTCATTCTTTATTTAGAAATAGCCATGAAATCTAAGCTTGTGACCATTTTTCTAGTAATTATTTTCTTGTAGTTTACAAATTCATTGGTTCACGATTGGCAGAGGGAAAAAACGGCTTTTACTATTTTACAGTAAAAATTTTACAGAGCTATTTAAAAAATACTTTACAGTACTATTTTTGAGAAGTGCTGTTCTGTTTCAGACACATTTCATGACAGGGCAAATCTGCTCATAAAACTCGCTTATTTTGAGTCCACTGTATTTATGTTTATTGCCTGGCTTTAAATCAGATCAAGGTATGAGTCAAGGTTGTACCCTGACTGGACTTACTTTTTCAACACTTCTGTTGTCATAATAACAGTTTGTTGTGATTATTGCTATTGTGAAAGCAGATTTTTTATACCAAGATGATACTGTTGTATTCTAAATTTTCCTAGTTATGTACTATGTTTGAGTAAGACTCTAGATCTTAAAATGTGTCATTACAATACAAAATATAGGCTCTGTGTATAAAGTTGCTTATGAATTTAAAATTTTCAAACCTGAATGAGATCAACATAGATCTGATGGAAATTTAATTAGCCTGGAAATTTATTTAGCCTAACAAGAAATTACTGTTTTTTAAAAAATTATTATTAATAATAACTTTTTATTTTTTATTTATTTTATTTTTTTTAAATTTTTTTTTTTTGAGTTGGAGTCTCACTCTGTCGCCCAGACTGGAGTGCGGTGGCCGCTCCCGGCCACCGCAGCCTCGACCTGCTGGGCTCCGGCGATCCTTCCGCCTCAGCCTTCCAATTAGCTGGAACTACAGGCGCATGCTACCACACCCGGCTAGTGTTTTTGATTTATTGTAGAGATGAGGTCTCACCAAGTTGCCCAGGTGGGTCTCGAACCCGCGGGCTCAGGCAATCCACTCACCTCGGCCTCCCAAAGTGCGGGATTACAGGCTGAGCCACCGAGCCTGGCTAGGTTTTTCTTTACAGTACATGACAGTACTTGACATAGAATAATTCATGTATTGGTTTGTTGCCTGTTTTCCTGAACTAAAATATAAACTATAAGAAGGCTGAAATTTGATTTTGTTCATCTTAGAATCTCTATTATCTGAAACACTTATTGGCATATAAAAGGCACTCAAAATTTTGAACAAGTAAGCTTAATATACAAAATTTTTATAAATTATCTTAATACATTCATGAAAATATCACCTTGGAATTAAATTTTACAAGAAAACCTATATCCGTTTGTACTCTAGCTGCAGAGGGATTTGTTCTAGGGTATTAGTATTTCCCTTGCTCCTCAAAATCATTTCATTCATTCATTCACTCATTCAAAAGCTGTCTGAGTGTCTATGGTGTAGGGAATGAGCATGAATGTAAGAACTGACTATACAGCCATGAACAAAGCAGATTTTAAAAATTATCCTGCCATGAACTTGTAGTCTATGATTTTCTAAAATAATAGTCGCAATCACAGTAACTTAAACCTTCAGTGAGATGAGAGCTATTACTTTTAACTAAAAAGATACAGCTACAAAAGACATAGATATGAGAAGAGATGTTCCTGGCAGATGTGTGGCCTGGCAACCCGACAGTTTTTAGTACCTATCACCCATTTTCCATCTCCCTGTCACTCCCACACACAAACATACACATTGACATACATACTCACACACACACACAAATTCACATGCATACTCTCACACTCTCACACACTCACATACACACATTCACATATACACACATACACACACTCATACTCAGACATACATTCACATACACACTCATATACACTCATATATACATACACATTCTCACACTCAAACACGCACAAATTTACACACAAAAAAACTCATACGTACTCCACACTCTAACCCACACTCACATAAACATTCACACACTCTCACATACATACTCACACACTCTCCTCTTGCCACTGTAAAGCCACCAGCAATGGAACCTATCTTTCAACCTGAAGCCAAGAAAAGACTCAAAGACTAATGCCCCAATGACAAAGTAAATGGCCATGATGACAGGGACCACCACAGTTCATTGTGTTTAGACCAGTAATAAGGTAGATACCAACACAGCCTTTTCATGAGGAACTTACAAATATTTTTCAATTAAAATTAAATAAAAGAGGCCAGGCACAGTGGCTCACATCTGTAATCCAGCACTTTGGGAGGTGGAGGCAAGAGGTTGCCTGAGTCCGGGGGTTCGAGACCAGCTTGGGCAACTTGGCAAGATCTCATCTCTACAATAAATAAAAAAATAAAAAATAAAAAATTAGCCGGGCATGGTGGCATTTACCTGTGGTTCCAGTTACTGGATGACTGAGGTGTAAGGATTACCCGAGCCCCCAAGTAGAGGCTGTGGTGGCAGTGAGCATGTCTCTCCACTCCAGCCTGGGCGACAGAGCAAGACACCAAATAAATAAATAAATAAATAAATAAATGTTTCAGTTGGTAGACATGAAAGGTTACACATATTCAACCTATATATTGTGGTAGCAGACTAAAATATATTTATATTACAAATAAGATATCTGTGTTTGAATGACAGGAAACAAATGGGAAAAGAAAAGGAAAAATTGAGAACATTTTGTGTTTTCAGTCACAGCTCTGAAAAAGGAAAAAAAAAAAAGGTTTATACTGTGAGCAGATTCATAGCTCCAGAGTTTGCACAGGGAGGAATAAAGACTTCATATTAATTTGAATGTTAAATGCACTAGAATTACTAATAACCTGTCTTATTTCAGTAATTAAGATTATTTCTAAAATGATTAAGATTCTCTACATACTATTTGCTATACACAGGAGGAAACCGTGTCCTGAATAATTCAATCCTAGACTGTTAAATAGTGGCTGTTAAAATAAGGAGAAATAGGACTGTGTACTGTTTCTAGCTGGGGATCTGACAGAAGTGAAGCACATTACGTTGTCAGAGATGGATTGAGAGTTATCAAAGTTCTATATCTAGATGCACACTTGAGCTATCTAGCCCCTGTCTTCAGGTAAATTATAATTACCCTATTCCCTTTCCTTGATCACCTTTACATTCTCCTACTTTTTTCTTCTCAGGCTAAGTCAAAGCCCAGTTGATGAAACACAATGCACTAGGGCAGAAGTAGTGGGAATTCCACTTACAAAGGATAACCTGTTCTTCTATACAAGTATGTATATTCAGGGTCAGAGACCTGCAGCCAGTTACTCTAGGACACGGCCAACAGGCACTTCAAAGTTTCTTCTCTGAATACCGCTTCCAACCCATACAAAAAGCCTGGCTTTTGAGGAAGAGGGCAGAACATTTTCCCACTCCTATCCAGCACAGATTTCCTGATACCCACGAGGTCGATTTGAGGGGAAGGTTACTAGTATACCCATTCCCAACCTGCACACAGCCTCCTGAAAGAAGTAAAGAAGTAAAGATGGAGAAAGTGAACACTTCCATATGACTCAGAAGTGTTCATCACAAGTGAATTTTAGGACACACAAACTGACATACCCATACACACACATACGTATGCACACACACACATTCCTTAGGGTTTTTTTTTAAACTCTTAAAAGAAATAAAAAGCAACTTGACATTATACAGGACCCAAGATCAACTAAATCAATACTGTGAAAGAAAATTAAAATGTGGACTTTTGAATCAAATGACATCAGAAACATTCAAATGATGACTAAGGACAAGTAACACCCAACAGGAGGTTGTAGACTCTGTACAGTACTTCTCTCGGCTTCATCCCAAACACAACTAAAAATAGGTTGATTTAAATGCTGAATAGAAGGCTTCATTGTGAAAAGTAGCCAAAATTTGACTCTCCAATGTGATCTGCTAGTTATTTTCCCACTGCATCATACTTCACTAGTATGTTGATAGTGCACACTGTGACCAGTGTGAAATGTTATCCCAAGTCTATGAGGTGTATCACGGAAATTAGATTATGTGAATGCTGAACCTGGCTCTGATATTCAAGTGTCATGTCCAAGTCATAACTTTTCTTTTGGCTTCTTTATTTATAGAAAAAGAAATTGAAAAATGGTTGTCATGCCTACCTCAAGTAAGCTATCAGCCGAGGAAGTAGATGGAGACAGTTTCATAAACATCTAAAGACTATAGAGATTTAGGGTATTTGTAATAGCTATTATCTACTTCCCAAGCTTGAGAAATAAAATAAAGTCATATTTCTCTTTAATAATCAATAGGACTCTAGCCCTTGGTTCAGTATAGAGGCCTTCTCTCTCCACCACACCATAGTTTTTGCTTGACTGATTATAAGTAATGGTTATTTCTGGTCATTCCAGCCTAATCACTGGCTCTGAAACCCTAACAGCCACCTTGAGGTTCTTGGCGACCACCTTTAAGTTAGCAGGACTCTAGCAACAGAATGTACAAAATAACCACCCCCTCCTCCGAAACTGGCTGCTCTAAATGGTCTACCAGCACCCAGGGTAGGTTCATCCTAGATCACAACCCAGGTGTCCTAACCGCTCGTAGAGTCAATGGACCCTTCTATATAATTCCCCTCTTTCTGCCAGAGTTATCACTTGAGTGCAATCCTTGAAGTCAGAATTCTCCCACCAAGTTAATATGTACAAAAATTCCAGAGTCCAGACAGCTGATGTCACCAACAAGGAGGAGATAACAGGGTTTTCTGTGCATGGTAAGCTGGTATGATGGGAGGACAGAGAGAAGGGAGAATGAGGTGGGGGCTACAAGTGAACACAGGTTAACACAGTAACCTATTAGAATAAAGCATCTAATAGGTTACTGAGAGGAGTTTGATCTTTATCTTGTGTTGTTAGAAGCAACTAGACAAGTTTTAAGCAGAGGAGTGACAGGTCATATTTAAAATCAGAAAAGATAAATACAGCTGCAAATCAGAGAACAGCCTTGATGAACTGGGAGGCTTTGTAATCTCTCTAGTAACTGATGTAGATAACCTAAATCAAGGTGTTTAGATGGGGCTAAGAAAAGAAGTAGATAAATTGGAGGCATTTAGGAGGGTGATATGAATAAGACTTGAGGGACAGATTGTATTCAGGGAGTGAGGGAGCAAGCGATCTCATGAATGACTCATGTTTCTGATATGCAATTGGTTTTGTGGTAATGCTATTTGCTAAGATCAGAGGAGTAAAGACAAGGGTTGGTGTCGAAAGTTATACATTCAGTTATGACAGTGTTATGTTTGAGTCTTGATTGAAATGATTTGAGATGGAATCGCTCATAGGGAAAAAAGAGAAAATAATTGATAATGGAAATTTTCTGAGAGGGTTGGGTACACAGGAAACAAAATCCAGAAGCAGGGACTGGTATGAGATGAGCAGGACGATTGTGTATATGGAACTGAGAAGAAAGTTGAAAGGGTGGTTACAGATATAAATAGCCTCCTACTTTGGGATGAGGAAAAGTGAGAGTTTCCAAATAATGACTTTTATTTTCTCTTGGATAGAATAAGCAGAGTCATCTGTAGAAAAAGAGGTGAGCAATTAAAAAAAGATGTGAGAATACAGAACATATTAAATAGTTTAAAACGTGTGTTGCTGTACAAGTTGATATCAGGTTTTACTTTTGTAACAAAATGAAGGCTAAAGGGAGTTATGATACAGAGTACAGTGTTACTGAAATTGTAGACCATCCTTAGTCAGAAAGAAGGGAAGTAAAAAAAGAAGTTAATGGAGAGAAAAGTAAGGAACAGTTGAATAATTATATTGAAAGGGAAAAAAAAATGTGATCAGGGAGGAGGTTATCTGAGGTAGTACTTAAAGTTAGGAACAAAGAGGGTTGAGGAAAGCCCAAAGCGGTTTAGGGTTCTTAAGTACCAGAGAAAAATTGCCAGGGCTAAGTGTATATTACATACAGTGTGCTCAGATATGTATTAGATGAAGGAATGATCATAATTGACCACCATTTCTTAAAAGGGGGCAACAAGTGACCTAAAATTTTATCCTCAAGTAAAAAGATTCAACTTGAAAGGTTCACACACTTTCGAGAAATAATTCTCTCTATATTGCTATGTTTTCATGTAAAACTATTTTAAGAGATAATGGGGCAGTATGAACACTTTGTATACTCTCTCAATTCAAACGCTTTTTTCACTATTACACACCTTCCCTACTATTACTGACTTTATATGTTGTGTTTAGGAAAATAAGCATTTTGAGTATCTTTAGCAATGTCAGAAATACTGAATTTAAAAAGGGAAGGAAGGAAGCAATTACCCCTTTTGGTGTATTCCATGCATTAGCTGTAATTTCCATTGCCCATTTTCTGAAAACTCATGTCTGTACCATTTATGGTGAAAAGCAAGTCAGACTTGCCGCAATCAACCAAACATTCCAATTCAAGTCACTCTGGGAAGAATTTCAACTCAGAAAATACTGCGGAAATTTTCTACTGGTTTGATCATATCCAACTGGTGGACACAGCATTCAGAGTAGCTTGCCAAATAAATTATAAGTGGAACACCCGAACACTAAGAACAGTAAAATAATTACTAGGGCAGTCCTTTATGATATGTCTTCCTATTTATACTAATATTTAGAGTAGGGTGCACATAAAATGTTCCATAAAAGTCTATTAAACAGATTGAAGGAAAAGTAAAACAAATTTACTTCCAGAAACAAATTCATTATTTTTAAAAATAATTACAATATAAAACAATGATTTACTGAAACAATGCTGGTACAAAGTTTCATGTTTACCAAGTTATCAGAGTTTATTACATTGAGAGTTTTAAAATTTTTAAAGCAAATAAATCTAACTAAAACCAGAGTTAGAGTTGAGTGATATTTTGTATAATTTCCATTTTCTCATGTATTCAAGTAACACATACAAACCATCACTCATCTTGCTACAGTTGTCTTTTAAAAATGACATGAAAATTAAATTTCTTGAGCCATTTGATAAGAAAACACATCAACCCTTAAACTTGTTTTGTTTATATAAAAATGTACCAAGTGATAAAATCCCAGCCTCAATGACCATTTTAAAGAGTATCAGCAAACAGATAATCTACCAACCAGGAGAAAAAAATTGCAAATTACACTTCAGACAAAGGGCTAATATCCAGAATCTATAAGGAACTCAAACAATTCAACACAAAAACACAACCATATCAAAAAGTGGGCAAAGAACATGAATAGACACTTCTCAAAAGATAGCACACAAGTAACCAACAGACATGGAAAACTGATCAACATCACTAAGCAGAAAAATGCAAATTAAAATCACCATGAGATATCACCTCACATCAGTCAAAATGGCCAATAGAAAGTCAAAGAACACCAGATGTTGGCATGGTTGCAGAGAAAAGGTATGTTCATTCAGTGTTGGTGAGACTGTAAACTAGTTCAACCTCTATGCAAAACAGTCTGAAGGTTTCTCAGAGAACTCAAAATTGAATGAATATTTGACCCAGCAATCTCACTATGAGTGAGCTACGCAAAATAAAAGAAATCAATATATAAAAATGTACCTATACTTGCATGCTCATTGCAACACTATTCACAATCTCAAAATCATGAAACCAACCTAAGTGCCCACCAACAATTGACTGGATAAAGAAAATGTGGTATATATACACCATGAAATACTACACAGCTACAAAAGAGAATGAAATCAAGTCCTTTGCAGTAACAGGGATGGGGCTGGAGATCATCATCCTAAGTGAATTACTCAGAAACCAAACCAAACACCACATGTCCTCACTCATATGTGTGAGCTAAATGGCCACAAAGATGGAAATTATACACACTGAGAAAACCACTAAGGGAGGAGGGAGGTGAGGGTTCAGAAACTACCTATGGGGCACAATGTTCACTATCTAGAGAATGGGTCACCTGAGACACATCCCCACCAATTCGACATTATGTCTATGTAATGAACATGCATATATACCCCTGAATCTAAGATAAAATCAAATAAAATGAAAAAAGTATAGGAAAATAAATATTTTGGGTGCAATGTTTTCATCCTGTTATTTCTGGCCCCAAACCTTCAAAGACCTTCCAAAGTTTGGGAGCTCAAACTTCATCCATTCAACTACATTTAGTAAGTGTCTACTATATGCCAGACCTCAGTTATCCTTCTGTGGACAGAGTTAAATAGAGAAAGAGAAGCCTGTCAAGCCAAAAAAGATTATTGGACCATAGAGGACAGATGTGCCAAGTGCTTTGAGAACAGAAAGAAACTAGGCAATATCCCTGTCTGCAGGGTGGAAAAAATCTACTGAGGAAGTTCCTGAAAAAACCATTTCTAATTTCATCAAATGGTTATCTGTCGTCATAAAACTCAGTCTATTCAGAGTTTTCAGGATTAGGGCTTTTCTAAGGTTCATCTCTGAACAATATATTTGGCATCAGAAGTGCTTAAACACTCACCACTTAACTCTGTGGCAATGCAATAATCAAATACAGTATCAGATAAATTTTAAATTGCTGTGAAGAATTTTTAAAAAAGATATACATCATTTGCAACAGGAAAAATAGTACCTAAAACTGTAACAAAATAAATGCAAAGTAAAAACTGTAATTGTAAAAAATTTTCAAATTCATTATAGCTCTAGGCATTTTCCTATGCTGATGACATAAAAATCTTAATGCAAATAAGTCTTAAAATGCTATCTATGGAAACCACTTATTTATAATCTTGCTTCTTTAGCTGCATATTCAAACTGAATAACAATGAACTCAACTATTTCAGATCATAAATATATGTTTATTGTTATTCCTCGCTATTTAGCAATATTGAAATTAACATCTTACATTTTTACATGCAAATTAAGAATTTCTTTGCTCTACTGAACTGTAATAAATATGAATGTGAAGAAAATGGAGAAGACAGTACTTGTTTTCAAATTTTTTATGCATAACATTCAAATCTGAAGATTTAAGTCATAAATAAAAAATTCATACTATAATCCCAGAGGTAGATTTAGGAAATATGAAAGGAAAGTGTAAAAAGACAATAAGATTCTAGATAAGTGAGAAATTCTTGTTTTGGCTTAGAAAGCAAGTAACAAATTATCATTGGAACATGATGATTAAATCATCATCTTTCTAGTCATTTGACCAAAATTATTTACATATCCACTAGGCAAAGTATCTTAAAAATGCAACAGGATAAATAAAAATTAAAGTCTTGTTCATGACAAGGTTAACATGTGACTGAAATATTAGCATAGAAATATAATGATTAAATCATCATCTTTCTAGTCATTCAAGCAAAATTATTTGCATATCCACTATGCAGAGTATCTTAAAAATGCAACAGGAGGCCGGGCTCGATGGCTCAGCCTGTAATCCCAGCACTTTGGGAGGCTGAGGCGAGTGGATTGCCTAAGCTCACGGGTTTGAGACCCGCCTGGGCAAGCTGGCAAGACCTCATATCTACAATAAATCAAAAACTAGCCGGGCATGGTAGCGTGCACTTGTAGTTCCGGCTACTTGGAAGGCTGAGGCGGAAGGATCGCTGGAAGCCAGCAGGTCAAGGCTGCGGGCGGCCGGGAGCGTGCCACTGCACTCTAGTCTGGGCGACAGAGACTCCAACTCAAGAAAAAAAAAAATGCAACAGGACTAATAAAAATTAAAGTCTTGTTCATGATGAGGCTAGCAGTAACTGAAATATTAGCATAGAAATCAGTATATGAAGCAAATGGGGTATTATCACATGTCAGAGAAAAATGACTATATGAGTACACAAATTAGCTAAAGAGAACACATTCAGTTGGAGTTTATTATGGAAGACTTCATTAAGAAGGGCAAAATTCAGGCTGAAACTTGAGTGAAGAGTAGAATTTTCTATGTTTACTTAACAAAGTAGAGTAACCAGTCATTTATTTAAGCTAGTAGGGAAATGTTGAGTCCTATATTTTATTCTTTCAGGAACTAATCTTCATCAATTTTTGGCATTCAAAAATAATCTGTCTAAAATAAATTGCTGTTCTATCTTCTTAAAAAGAAGGCACTGAATAAAGTTTAACTTGGAGATTACATGGCTTATTATTTATATTCTCATAGTTCCATCCTCTATTTACTTTTAATCTCCAGCAGATCATCTACCTCTTACTATATCTCTTTCTTTTTTATTTTTTCTTCCTTTTATGGTAAAATAAAAAACAAGAAAGCAACCTTGTTATAAAAACAAGGAACTATAAGAATCAATAAAGTCCTATATGAAAAATAAGGAATAAAGTGCATAATTTTATTCTAAAGTCTTTTTGACAAGTATTTTGGAATCACAGTGGGGTTTTTTTTTGTTGTTTTATTTTCTATTCTGCTTTTGCCTTTTATCTTGTTAATAAGTGGGATTTTCCTCAACGAAAACTCAGTAGTAAAATAATATTTAATGGATAACAAAAATAACTCAATAAAAGTATATAAGTTAAACAAATTTTAAAGTGATTTGGAGAAGGACATTCTAATGCAGGCTTGGGGTCAGTCACTTGTTACTCTCCCAGCTGACTCAATCTCAGCAATACTTTTTAATCTGCTCATTCCTTCCTTACATATAACTCCCAGACAGATGCCTTACTCCAGAAAAAGGCTCAGCAGGAAACAAGTGTAGTTATGGGCCAGTAGAAGAAATACACACTAATTAAAATAATCAATGAAGACTTTCACTCAAATATGAGCAAACAACCAAGAATCACCAGATTCCCAAGGAGATATGAACAAGAAAGAAAAGGGAAAACTGATAATGTGAGAGAAGAAAATTAAAACACACAAACTAGTAACACTGTAATATTGAGAATGGTATCACAGCCATAAAAATAATTGGAAGCTCTGAAAAGAAGCAATCAGAACATATTAAAAATATTTAGAAATTCAATATATTGTCAATTTCAAAAAAAAAATGAATGGAAGGTCTAGAATATAAAGTTGAAAACATCAGTCAGTAAGTAAATCAGAGAAGGAGGAAAGATAAAACAAAGACAGGATCAAAAGAGTAGGTAAAATATTTGACCAGGGGCATTTATTTGGGGAAAGAAAAAATTTTTAAAAAGAGAGGAATAACTTATCAAGAAAATAATAGAAAAAAAAAGAATCCTAAATCTGAAGGGCATACGTGTTTGTATTAAAATGAATATGAACTCACAACACAAATCATAAAATTTTAGAGCACCAGGAAGAAAGTCAAGAACCCAATATCTTCCGAGGGCATGGAGTACAAGGATAATCATATTGTCATCAAATGTTTCATCAGCCACAGTAGATGATACAACACAGCTGAGCAATACTTTCAACTTCTGAGTAAAAAAGACGTTGAATCTAGAATTCTGCACTATACCAAAATATTAATCAAGTATGAGAAAACATAAAAATATTTTCATATTTGCAGGAATTCAGTTTATCTACCACATACCTTCATATGTCAAATATTTGAAGATATACCTTAATAAAAAAGGAAGGAAAAAAGGAAGGAAGGAAGGGAGAGGGTGGAAGAAAGAAGGGAGGAAAGAAAAAAAGAAGAGAGAGACTAAGGGAGAGAGCAAGAGAGGAAAGAATATTAAAAATAACAAGAAAATAAAAGGAAATGATAACGGGGAAAGAATGAAACCAGATCTCTTGATGAAAGCTGTACGTCTGGCACAGGAGCAACAGAACCAGACTTGAGCAAGAGGATGGAGGGCTTCAGAAGAGGTCCCCAGGGGAAAAAATGGGCAGTAGCTTTTGATATAATTAGTTAAAGTTTGCACAAATAAAAGTTATTATGTGAAGATTACAGCTATAAAACACTTGAAATTTTTATTTAAGTATAGGATATTATACAATTATTTCAGTCAGTCTGATTTGTTCATTGTTCTTTAAGAAAAGTTTGCCACAAATTTTTTTAAAATGTAAATTTAAAAGATGTGAGAAGAAAAGAAAAAAATTCCAATGATGCAAACAAAGTTCAGAAAAGTCTATACCTAATTATAAATTAATCAGAGGAACACATTGATCAGGAAGGTAATTGGGTGATTCTATAAAGATGAAGTTGAAACTAATTTTCTTTTTTTTTTCATATTCTTTTTTTAATTTTCATTTTACAAATGGGTACACTTCAGGATTGGGTATACAAATGATCACTGTACAGGTAAAGTTTGGGCCTCACTTTGGTCCCCACTTAACCTGGTTTGAGATCAGGTACCCTTATTGATAAAGTGTGACTCCCCCCCTCCCCCGGCAGTTTCCCACCACCGCCAACCCCTTTCTTATAGTATTATGATAATTTTTCAGGTTTCACTTATGAGTGAGAACATGCAGTACTCAGTTCTTTGATAGATCACTGAGTACTATAGACTCTAAATCCATCCAAGTTGCTGCTAAGTTCATAATTTTGTCCTTCTTTATGCCTGCGTAATATTCCACCATGTTTATGTACCGCATTTTTAAAATCCAGTCTACTTTCAATGGGTAGTACAGTTGGTTCCATGTTTCTGCTATTTTGAATAATGCTGCAATAAATGTGTGTGCAGGTATCTTTTT
>CAUYQG010140787.1:0-10363 GCA_963574415.1 Tarsius wallacei
CATTGTAGAAAATTAATAAATACAGACAAGCAAAAGTAAAAATTAAAAATCACATTGTTACCACTGAAAGATCCAAACTAAACACTTCAGTGTATGCAAGGGGGACCCCCAAAAAAACCAGATTTTTTTTTTTGGAAGGCAGGCCCCTCATAGTACAGTCTTCTTCCACTAGGTGAGTTTTCTAGGAACCCATCAATATCAGTGTACCTGCTAGCATTGTCGTGAGAGACTGCGTTCAGCTCCAGTGAATCTTTTTTTTTTTGAGTTGGAGTCTCACTCTGTTGCCCAGACTGGAGTGCAATGGCCGCTCCCGGCCACCGCAGCCTCGACCTGCTGGGCTCCGGCGATCCTTCCGCCTCAGCCTTCCAAGTAGCTGGAACTACAGGTGCGCGCTACCACGCCCGGCTCATTTTTGATTTATTGTAGAGATGAGGTCTCGCCAAGTTGCCCAGGCAGGTCTCGAAGCCGCAGGCTCAGGCGATCCACTCACCTCAGCCTCCCAAAACATGGGATTACAGGCTGAGCCACCGAGCCCTGCTAACACTCTTTCTATAACATGAAATTAATGTTTGATTAATTAACAGCGATTAACATCAACAATGTTACACAAAAGTTCAGAGTTGGTTTTCCTTTGAATCTTCAAACATACAACCTAGGAGACACAAAGGTCAGCCTCTTCCACTTCCAATATAAGTCTCTTCAGCGACAGTCCCCGGGGCATGTTCTGTGACTGTCCACAAAACTTCTGCTGTACTTGGGTCTTTCTACAAAGAGTCTGTTACGTTCATCAGGGTAATTTTTTAGAAAAAAAAAATTATCATCAAATAAGAGGTTGTAGAAAGACAGGAACCAATGATTGACCCACAGGACAAGACTTGTGGAATGGTTATTTCCACAGGCAAGCCCAGGTGAATTAACCCGAGACCAGGTGTTGGGGCATCCGAGCCAGGCCCCTCCCACAGTCTGGACAGGCTAGTTTTTTTACTCCCCTGTTCCCCCAAACTCTGAAGACACAGGAAAAACATCAGTGCTCTGCAGGTGGCTGTCAACCATCATGAGATGCTGACCCCTGTTCTGCAGTTTTCCACACTGGACGGGTATTAGGTTCCTACATAAGTCTATGCCAGGTGAAATCCAGCACGGGTGTGGAGCATCTTCTTGGAGTATCCTTTTTTCTGGAGGTCTCGGTGGGTAGAACAGTGGTTCTCAAAGTGTGGCCCCTCGACTACCAGCACCAGCATCGCCTGCAACTTGGTAGCAATACAGAGGCTCAGGCCGCACCCCAGGACTCCAGAATCAGAATCTCTGGGGCCAGGGGCCAGCAATCTACGTTTACAAACAGCCAGGTAACTCTGAAACTCAGTAAAATGTGAGCAACAGTGTTCTGCTAAAACAAGGAAATAGCATGGAGCAAAATACCTATGCATGCACACACATCTTTAAGATTTCATATTTGCAACTGGACTCCTCGGCAGGGTCCCCTCACGCCCCTCATCCCCAGGGACAACCTGGGTGGAAACACATGAGCAGAACAAACTCAATTTCCGAATTCAGATGACTCCCAGACCGGATCCCCAACCCTAAGCCCTGTCCTGCCCAGAGTCCCATCTCTGAGTTGCGACACAGAGCCCGCATGCCAGATGAATGACGGGATCTGTACAGAAAGCCGGCGGGCCCTCTGCACTCCTCTCGTCCCAAAGCCTGGCTGCCTCTCAGTAATCCTGATCAAGAATCCCTCTGTGTGAAGAGACATCCCAACATCAACAAAGGTCACTTTGAGGTGGTGACAGCACACAGGGTTCTCAACTTGAAAACAATTCTCTACAATGTCTGATTTTTTTTTTTTCATTTTTCCAAAGAGCATGGACTATGCTTTCATACAAAGAAATTAAATTATTTTCATGGGGAGGCAGAACCATTTTATCGCAAGCAATTTTTACTGAACCTTGCTGATCCTGCCTGTCTTTCCGTCCTATGGGATATATTATTTGATGCTCCATTTCATCAAATATGGACAATAAATTGCATTCCCTTACCTGTTGCAATAATCACATTTCCTTCCTGTCCTGACCCTGAAGCCACTCAAGCAGTCCTGGTCCCCAGTCTAGGTCCTCCCTTTGAGCTCTGTGTCCCATTCCACCCTATCCTCTTCCAAAGCCTTCCCTCTCTAATCCCTCAGACTCTTCCCAAATCCAGCCAATCATATGATTACTAACACTCAACACTGTATGTTTCAGCACTACTTAAAACGCCAGGAAGGGCCAGGTGTGGTGGCTCACGCCTATAATCCCAGCGCTTTGTGAGGCCTGGGTGGGAGGATAGCCTGAGCCCGGGAGGTCAAGACCAGCCTAGGTCTCTTAAAAAAAAAAAAAAAAAATTGAAAAGTGAGCCAGGTGTGCTGGTAGGCGCCTGTACTTCCAGCTAGTGGGGAGGCTGAGGTGGAAGAACTGCCAGAGCCCAGGAGTTCAAGGCTGCAGTAAGCTGTGATTGGGCCACTGCACTTCAGCCTGGGCAACACAGTGAGACCCCAACTCAAAAAAAATAAAAACAAACAAACACCGGTAAGCCTTCTCCAAGCAACACACACACACACACACACACACACACACACACACACACAATGGGTCTAAGACACACATGCACTCATGCATACACACAATACATAATGAGTCTAGGCATTTGCCTGCATAGCACGCAACCACCCGGTGAGCCACTGGGCTAGGATACTGTCTGTATTTTCACTTTGGTTCTGGGCCCTCACCCTCATATTTCTCAAACATTCTTGGGCACATACTATACACCAGAAGTCATTTCAGAATGGCTATGACTCATCCATGACCCCCTGAAGCTCACCATGATCCAGGAAACACCCAGATACAGAGAGATAAGAGTAATGATGTGGTCAAGGCCAAAACGGAAAAAAAGGGAAGCAGACAAACACTGAAGAAAAAGAAACAGAACAAAACAGCGGGGAGTGGGGGTGGGGATGAGGAGGAGGTGTACAAGGCCACCCAGCTCCCTGGAGAGCCATCCTTGGATGGTGCCTGTCTGTGTTCAATCATCTGGGGCTGAAGCAGCACCCGTCTTTCCCCCGACCCCACTCTGGGGTGCTGTACCAGGAAGACCCACCTACCCATAGGCGCATTTTAAAGAATCATTTTAGGTAAGTACCTGAGGAATGCATGTTTGGCACAGGAAGTCAAGGCTGTTGAAAAAGAAGATAACATAGCTGGGCACGGTGGCTCCCACCTGTAATCCCAGCACTTTGGGAGGTAGAGGTGAGAGAGGACCGCCTGAGCCCAGGGGTTCGAGACCAGCCTGGGCAATTGGTGAGACCTCATCTCTACAATAAATAATGATAAATTAAAAAATCAGTTGGGTGTGGTGACACACACCTATAGTTCCAGCTACTTGGAAGGCTGAGGCAGAAGGATCGCCTGAGCCCAGCAGGGCGAGGCTGCGGCGGCTGTGAGCGTGTCACTGCACTCCAGTCTATGCAACAGACTCCAACTCAAAAAAAAAAAAAAAAGAAGAAGAAGATAACACTGTAAAAAGTTATGAAATCCCCTGCAGAGGCCAGTAAAGTAGGTTAGATTCTAATCTCTCTGCCCGGTTGAGGTGTGACCTGAACTCCCAACAGAGTCAAAGTTCAAAGTTCTTTCCTAAGTGGGGGACTCAAGGATTTCCACCAACTTACCTGAGCCAGTGAGGCAAGAAGGAGAAAACTGGGCACACTACCCCACTGGATCCAGGCCCCTCAAATGGAAAACAGTGCCCTGCCTGGGCGCCTGCCAAGTACAGCCACCGTGGCAAAGATAGCCAACAAGGGGGTGCCAAATGGAGGCTAACCAATACAGCTCACAAAGGGGCCAGTTACTAAAGAAATACATGGCACCCCTCTCAGAAAAGCCTCTCAGAAAAAGACTCCTTCCCAGTCCCTCGCCTGCCCTTCAGCAAATGCAGACTCAAAGCAATCTATCTAGCTGTCTAAGGTCTAACATGCATGTTGTCAGCCCAAATCGCTGGTGTTTTTAATTGTCTCGTTTTAAGCACGAGAAACAAAAGTTTCAAATCAGCCATTAAAATTTATCAAAAGCAGGCAACCCCCTTGGATCCCCTCCCCTCTAGGAACTTTTCCGTCCTCTCAATAAATCCTGCTTAAAAAAAAAAAAAAAATCAAAAACAGAAGAGTTGATGGTTCTGGCCGGCAGGATAAATGGCAGGTAAATGAACATATTTGAGTCTAGAACTAAAAGGCACCACGCCTTCACAGGATACAGATGCTGTGTTATTTGGCTAATTATATTGAAACCGCCATCAAATTCTTTTAACAGGCAAACAAAAGATATTATAAAATCTAAGAGAAAAATCCACATTTCTTCCAAAAATAATCTAAGAATCCTACTTAATATTCAATACTAAAAAGAGCCTTATTCAGGCAAACGACATAGAAATAAATTACTATCCACAGTAAAGCTTCCTTTCTCACTACACAATTTAAGAGAAACATTCACAGACACTCATTTCTTTTTTTTTTTTTTCAGGAAGAAAACAAATTTACAACTTTCATGGTGTTCCTACATTTTAACTCCATTCATTTTGCAAATTCATTTTCCAAAGTAACATCTTCCTTTAAGAAAACCAATCATACCACATGTTCTCACTTGTAAGCAAACCGTGAACATCTACCATAACACTGTAAGACAGGGATTGGCAGTAGTGGGATACTGCCGGGGAGGGGTGTGTGTGCACACAACATCAGTAAGGATACCTGATCTCAAACCAGGTGAAGCGGGGACCAGAGGGAGACCCAAACTTTACCTGTACAATGATCACTTGTATTACTAATCCTGACTCTTTAAAATATTTTTAAAAAAGAAAACCAATCAGGCACATACGGACTTGCTCCTAAATAAACCCTGAGGTTTGAACAAAATCCTTCAAGAAAGAAGTAAACAAGGCCATCTATGTTAAAGATGAATTAATAGCTCCAGCATCTTGAGATAATGTTACACGATGAAGACTATGGCTGGATTAGCAGAGTCGTAAAATGCTGCCGAAAGGTAAAACCCCCTCCCCCACCGCGAAAAGTCTTACCAAGGGTTAGTTTCTCAAATGCGAGACGTCCCATTTAGGATTAAAGGTGAGAGAAAGCTAGAAAACCCAAGGGCATAAGCGAGTTCTGAAAAGTATGCGGAAGTCTTGGCTGCAGCCAAGGGTAACTTTCCACTGCCAGGTGACAAGGTTAACGGAGAGCAATTTTCACTGGACTCCCCGCACAGCCGACAGCAGGGTCGCTCCTCTCTGGAAATGCCTTGTTCTGCTACCAGCTAGAGAAAAATCAGCGGTGTCTAAGGAACTTGCCACTGGACACCGAGGTTCAGACTCTCAGGCCTGCCTGCCAGGGTACCTCTTCAGTAAATGGAATGAATTGGATCCAGAAAACTCCGGTGAGATAACATCAGTTGCCAATGGCCCTCCACCTTCAGTAAACGTTTAGAGGTACACCCTGCCTTAAAGAAACCTTGGTGATAGTTCATCTGTCCTGTATCAAGGCTTCCTCTCTGCCACTTTGTTTATGCAACCATACAGCTGGCTGGGAGTGTCCTCAAAAACAAGGATCTGCACTGTTCCAATCAAACAAATATTATTAAGTTCCTCATATGTATGAGACCATCAGTTGGGTGTCATTCAGCCAAGTGACACTGAAATTCTCACCAACTTCTTAGAACAATCAAATACTGAAATCTTCAAATACCAAAAACGTGGATTCACCTTTCTTCGAAGAAAAGATTCGACAGTTTACTATTGTATTGTTCTAGTCTCCCAAAAAGCTTAAAGTGACCTTGGTGTTTTGGGCGGAAGTGTGTCCCCTCAGAATGCCGATGTCGAAGCTCTAATCCCTAGTACTTCAGAATGTGACTGTATTTGGAGACAGGGCCTTTAAAGAGGTCATTCAAGTTAAATGAGGTCACTCAGAGAGGCCCTAATCCAATCTGACTGCTGTCCTTACAAGAAGAGGAAATTTGGACATACAGAGAGACACACCAGGGCTTCAGGTGTGCATAGAAGACCATGTGAGGCCCCTGCAAGTCAAGGAGAAAAGCCTCAGAAGAGAGAACCCTGCCAGTCCCTTGATCTGTGACTCTGGCCTTCAGAACTGTGAGCAATAAATTTCTGTTGTTTGAGTTGCCCGGTCTGTGGTACTCTGTTAAGGAGGCCCCAGCAGAACTAATAGAGTTGAAAAGAGAAAATAAGATTTCAGTGACCAAAACAAATGAGATGGACAAGGGGAGGACGTCTTGGGTCCTGCATCCTTCTCCTGGGCATACTGCTTACACAGAAACCCCATTCTGGCCTGGCCCCCTCTGCAGTGCACAGCGGGAGCACAGAAGCCTGGCTCTGGGGACCCAGAGGTCATTGGAGCTTCGGGCGACGGTGAGGTGGCCCTGGCTGGACAGATGAGATTTGCTGGCAGAGAAGAAAAGGCACGGCAAAGAGAGGCCACAGGCATCAAGCAGGCGTGCAAAGCCCCAGCTGAGAACAAAATGAGACAACATCGGGTGAGCGGAACCACCCCCACAACATGCAATTAGCAAATACATACATAAAACCCGAGTGGGTCGCTCTTCTCACCATATTCAAATCAAAGTCACATGCACTTTAATACCGCTTCAATTAGCAAAGGATTAAAATTTTAACACGATGCTGTTCTACAAAGTCAGAGCCTTCAGAGCAGTGGTGTCAATAACCACCTCGATGATTTACAGACAGAGACGCTGAAACTTAGGAGAGAGACTTACAGTTCACGTGGCTTTAAGAGGCAGCGGCCAGTCAGAACGCAGGTCTTTCCAGAACATTGCTTCTCAACCGGGGGGTGATTTTGCCCCTCCCCAGAGGAAAAGGTGGCAAGACATAGAGACATTTTTTACGATCACCACAAGGGAAGTTTTCTTGGCATCTAGTGAGTAGAAGCCGGGATGCCGGGAACATCCTGGAGGGCACAAGATGGCCCCCACCACAGAGAATGGCCCAGGCGGTGTAGTCAATGGTGCCACTGTCGTTGAGAAACCCTGCGCCAGAGCAAAAAGCCAACATACCACCCTCTTGCAACCTGACTCTGATTTTGAAATAATTTCAAAATAATAAGTTACCAAAGCACACACAGACACACAAAGCTATCAACCACCCTGCTAAATATTCTATTTTTTACCCAGAGAAAGCTCACGGTCACCTCCAGCCCAGACCTGCCTTAGCCCACATCTGTGCCAAACGCCTTTTTTTTTGAGTTGGAGTCTCACTCTGTCACCCAGGCTGGAGTGCAGTGGCCCGCTCACAGCCACCCCGGTGTTGACCTGCTGGGCTCTGGCGATCCTTCCGCCTCAGCCTTCCAAGTAGCTGGAACCACAGGCATGCGCTACCATGCCCAGCTAATTTTTGATTTATTGTAGAGACGAAGTCTCACCAAGTTGCCAGGGTGGGTCTCGAACCAGTGAGCTCAGGTAATCCACTTGCCTCGGCCTCCCAAAGTGCTGGGATGACAGGCTGAGCCACCGAGCCCGGCTGCCAAACACCTTTAACACAGGCTCTGCTCAAAGTCCAGAAACCGGCTCATCCCACCCTGCCCACACGTCCTCCTAGGTCCTGCCTCCAGCCACAATCCCGTGGTCAGTTCTCTCGCCCAGGCAGCGCCTCTTTGCCTCTCCTCCACAACCTCTGCACCACGTCTTCATTCTTCCAACTGCTTCCACCACTCCTAGTCACACGGAAGCTTGGGGGTCGGGGCTGAATCCTACACTGGAACTTTCCACCACAGCCTCCAAGTCATGAACAGTTCTTGCTTTATTCTTTACAGGCCACTCAGTTGGTCACTCAACACCCAGAACCCATCCCCTCTTCAAAGGGGTCCATGCCCACAGAGTACCCTGGGTCCACAAATGAGCCCCTGGACCCCAAGGATCTCTGCTTGTGTCCTGCCCATACCCATAGCCATGCTGGTTGGGGCCACCAGGCACTGCCCCGTCTCTGGAAACCTCCACCCCAGGGTGTTTCTTCTGCATCTGGGTCACCCCTCATTCACCCTCCAGAGGATCAACACACCGCATAGCTCGTGAGCATTAGGGTGAACTAGCATCTGCAAAAGCCCAGCACAGATTCTATACTGTTTTATATCACCTCTTTGAGTCCTCGCAAGAGCCCTATGAAATGGGCAAAACCAGGGAGGAAAATGGTGCTGAGAAAGAGTGAGAAAATGGATCTCAATTTTCAAGCTCATAACTGGCTCCGTGCTCTTTTTATTTTATTTTATTCTATTTTAAAGATGTGGGGTACAATTCAGGGCTAGGTATACAAACGTTGATGATGCAGGTACCCTTGTCGATGAGGTGTGCCCCTCCCTCCCCTAGCAGTTTCCCTCAACTGCCAATACCACTCTCCCTTCCCTGGCAGTTTCCCGCTATTGTGAATCCCTTTCTTACGATATTATAATTGTTCAATGTCTGCTTATGGGCAATACTCTGTTCTTTGTTTCTGTGATAGATCACTGAGTATGATCGACTCTAAATCCACCCAAGTTGCTGTGAAGTCCAAATGTTTGTCCTTCTTGATGACTGCACAATATTCCATTGTGTATATGTACAGCATTTTTTTTATCCAGTCCAGCTTCGATGGGCAACATGGTTGGTTCCATGTTTTTGCTATTGTGAATAGAGCTGCAACAAACATGTGTGTGCAGGTTTCTTTTTTGTAGAATGATGTGAGTTCTTCCGGGTATATTTCCAGTAGGGGAATTGCTGGGTCATACGGAAGGTCGATTTCTAGTTCTTTCAGAAATCGCCACACTGTCTTCCAAAGAGGTTGCACTCGTTTGCATTCCCACCAGCAGTGGAGAAGTGTTCCTTTTTCTCCACATCCTCGCCAGCATCTGTTGTTTGTTTTATTAATGATGGCCATTCTTACTGGTGGTATCTCAGTGTGGTTTTGATTTGCATTTCTCTGATGATGAGTGAGGCTGAACATTTTTTCACGTGTCTGTTGGCTGTTGCATATCTTCTTTTGAGAGGTGTCTATTTGTGTCTTTTGCCCACTTTTTAATGGGGTGGCTCCGCACTCTTAATCACAAAGCAGACTGTGTCCATTTGAGTCTTTGTAAAACACACTCAAGCTCACTAATAGATGCAGATAAAAAACAATTGTGCATCTTTTCAAACATCTGACCGACAGAAAAAAAAGAATAACAAGACCCAGAACCGGTGAAAATGTGGGGCACAGGTACTCTGTTGGGGGTCGGGGGAGGGACTGAAAATTGATACGGTCTTTCTAGACAGCAATATGGCAAAATATATGAAGAGCCTTCAGCAGTAAAGATCTTGATTCAAACAGTCCACTTCTAAAAACCCATTTGACAGAAAGACTCAGACAAGAAGACAGAGACATATTTACAAGAATATGTATCAGGGGGGTGGGGAAGAACCCTGAAACCATGCTTTAAGCCTCCACCTGGTGGGATTGGTAAACTTGGCTACAGTGTTAATTATGACTATCATTATGACCAGGTACTGTCAGCTAGGATGAAGCACTAATGAGGTGACATCTCATTTTATCCTCACAACTTGGTACAGTTTACAAAAGAGGAAAACGTTGCCTACTCCAAAATCTGTTTCATCAAGAAAAATGATGTGGAGCTATATTTATTGATAGAGAAAGATGCCCACAATATATTATCCACAGTAAAATATACGTTCTGGCTGGGCTCGGTGGCTCAGCCTGTCATTCCAGCACTTTGGGAGGCCGAGGCGAGGGGGCTGCCTGAGCCCATGGGTTTGAGACCAGTCCGGGCAGCTTGGCGAGACCTCGTCTCTACAATACATCAAAAATTAGCTAGGTGTGGTAGCACGCGCCTGTAGTTCCAGCTACTTGGAAGGCTGAGGAGGAAGGATCGCCTAAGCCCAGCAGGTTGAGGCTGTGGTGGCCAGGAGCATGTCACTGCACTCCAGTCTGGGAAACAGAGTAAGACTCCAACTCAAAAAAAAAAAAAAGTACCACTAGAACAGAATAGAAGTTGATTCCAGATTTAATTATTTAGACTATCACATGGTCCGGGTATTTATTTACTGCTGTCTCAACTGCAAATCCATCCTTCCCTTGTCTGCCTGGTGACACTGGGGCTGGGACCCTACATTTCTCTGACTCCCTTTCTAGCTGGTTGGCTGCTGGGGCCTGCCACAAGGTGACCATCAGTGGAAGTCGCCACCTCCTCTGTGCTCCAGGGCTCAGGTCACCCCAGCCCTGGGGTGGCGGGGGGGGGGGGGGGGGTGAGGCGGCTGAGCCCGCCAACTGGTTTTGGGGGGAGGGGGGGTAAAAC
>CAUYQG010140790.1:0-44877 GCA_963574415.1 Tarsius wallacei
TACTCAGTTTTTTGTTTCTGTGAGAGGTCACTCAGTATTATAGACTCTAGTTCCATCCAGGTTGCTGCGAAATTCATGATTTCGTTCTTTTTTATGGCTGCGTAGTATTCCATTGTGTATATGTACCACATTTTTTAAATCTAGTCCTCTTAATGGAGAAAGGGGAAAGAAAATGCCTGTGGGCTGTGGCTAACCCACATGGCTATTTCTTTATGTTAAACCGGCCATCTCCACTTGCCCTTTCACTGTTTATAGGACCTGGAATTCTACCAATTACAGAATGCAGGCTAGGTAGTGAAAGAGGTCAATGTGAAGCATGAATCATAGGAACTCCTGAACTGGTGAGATCTCTTATAAGAATAGAAAGATGCCCAAGCACACACGATAATGCCCTATTATATTACACTCCTCTCTCCACCACACATATGCACAGATGAGTGCAAGGAGATTCAAACTCTTTATCTCTCAACTTTCCTTTCTGGAGGACCACACTGAAGTTGTAAGTCATTTTACGGTACAGCAAGGATGGCCTAACCTTTGGGCTCATTTATTATCTCCATCTGTTCCCTCTGCTACAATAAGAGACTATGCAGCCCTCCATCAAAATCTAAATTACGTAGTAGCCCCCATGTCTCAATGTGGACATCTCTTTATGTGAAAAGAACTATTGTCTGTCTCCTCCCATCATCCACTTTCTGCACAAGGGCAATCTTACCCGAACCCCTCCATTATGGGCCCTCCGTTCAACTTTATCTTCAGAATAAGAAAGTGGTTCCCAACTCCAATGCTTATCAGACTCACCAAAGCTTTAAAAAATGCAACTGGAAGGTCCCATCCAAGACCTTCTGAATCACAAGCTACAGAAAAATCTATAACTTTGATAAACTTCCAAGGGTGATTCTGATATGCAGGTATGGGCAGTGGTTCTCAAACTGCTGTGTGCATCTGAATCACCTGGGAATATCGTTAACATGAAAGCTTGGATTTAGCAGGTCTGGGATGTGGCATTTCTAACAAACCCCTAGGACTGCTGCTGTTCCAGGAGCAAACATTAGGTAGCCTAGGTTTAGAGTTATGGTTCTCGACTCTGGATCTGTCAGAATCATCTAGGGAGCTTTTAAAAATCTCTTTGCCTAGGCTGCAACCCCAACTAACTAAATCATAGTTTCTGGCACTGGGACCCAGACATCGGTAATTTCTAAATTGTGCAGTCCTAGTTGAGAACCATTGGTCTGGGAGCTGTTTCCCAGTAGAGTGGGTTTATGATTCAGCTGCTCAGCTCCCAGCCCAACCATAGACCTGCTACCTACTCTCCAGAATCTATTTTCCAGGCAGCTGGGCACTGCATATGTTTTTCCAGACAGCTAGACAATACATATTATCATCATACATGAGCTCGTTGAAACACATCCCTTTTTATAGATAACCAATAGCAATATTAGCAAAGTCTTTACATCCAGCCTATTTGCTTTGGACAGAAAATTCTCAATTGTTGGTTAATGGCTACTTGGCTTCTCTCTCTCTCCTGGAGCATTCTGCATGGTACACTTGTACAACCACATAGGCAATAGTACATGGACACACCATATACATAAGATCAACCTGTCACTCACACAACCCCTTGCATTTTATACCTCCTGGTCTTTCCTTAAGAATGCTGAGGAATTAATATCTTTCCTTACTACCTCTTCCACCTTCTTCAAGTTATCTGTACCTCTGAGCTTTTGTATACTATGGGGCATTACTCTGAATGCCCTCACCCACCTTGTTGTCATGGTCGGCTCCTGCTTGTCTTTTAACTTTCTTTCTTGTCTTTGAACATCATCATCCCAGTCTAAGAGGAGTACTGCAATTCTCAATAACTCCTTTGTGCTCCATGAGAATGTCTACTATAGTTCTTAGTACATTGTGTAATATTTATTGATTTTCTAATCTCTTTTTCCCACTAGACTGTGAGCTTCTTATGGATGGGACTGTCTTCCCCACCTCTCAATCTATAGCACAGTGCTACATTCTGAGCATAATGCCAAGAACAGAACAGAGGCTCACACATTTTATTGAATGAATCAATGGTTCCTCTTCTCTATCTTTTTTCTGGTTTCTTTGTTAAGTTGCATTAAATATACAGAAACTGCTTTGTTTTAGCATGATTCTGACTGGCATATTTGCTCAAATCAGTCTACACCCGATGAGGGTATAATTGGAATATCTGGTCCTTCCAAAACCCTGCCAATCATTCTGCTGTGTAAATAGGCACAGGTGATTGGTTCTAATCAAAGTCATTAGGGTGGTTCTGGAACAATCCTGCTGCCATATGTAGATAATTATGGCAGAAGTCTACATTTTGGATGTTAGCCAATCTAAATAGCATTAGCATTAGGAATTTAAATAGAACAAGAGGAGAAGGATAGCGCAGTATTGGACATAAATAATAATAGCTAGCACTTATATAGCATTTTCTACATGCCAGGCACTCTTCTAAGTATTTTACATACATTAACTGATTTACATAACATCACAACCCAATGAGATAAGTACTATTGGTATCTGAATTCTATAGATGAGGAAACTAAGGCACAGAGAGGTTAGGTAACTTGGCCAAGATTATACAGTTGTTAAGTGGTAGACTCTCTGTTGGGACCAGGTAGACTAGTAGTTCTTAGTCTATGTTCTTTACCCTACTGCAATACTGTACTAGAGAGTAGGCTTCTTCCAAGATACAACATTAATCATTTTTGAAAAATATGACTCTTAAGAATTCTCATAGTTTGTATTAGTAAATAAGAGACCTGACTTGACCCCTGGAAGCATAAAGGACTATCAGGGTTCTCCATCTTATTAGAGTAGCCATCCTCAAAGTTTAGGTATCCAAGGTTTATTGTTTTTTAAATTTCTTAAATATACACACATACAGACATACCCATCTCTCAGAAAATAGACAGTTAGGGACTTTCAGTGGACAACTTACCTATAAAATAAAAAAATTTTTCTCAATTAAAACAATGCTGTTGTTTTCCTAGAGTTTTATTTGCTCTTGGAGATAAGACTGGGATGTTGGAATGAGGAGTTTGGCTGAGGCTTTCTAAGTCTAAAAGACTCCAGTTAATGATACCACTCTTTATAGTTACTTGATGGTTCTTTTTTTAGGCCTATCTGGATCTTAAGGCCCCCTTCTGTGCTCTCTGGTGTGTCCAATTCCTTCACTCCATGGAGAAAATTGGAGAGAAAGGCTCCATTTCTCACATTGGAGAACATGTCTATGAAATGAATCTATCCTCATTGCTGGAGTTTTCTCTCCAGTAGCTTCATTAGTGACCTCACATTTCAAAAACCAAGAGTTGGAATCAATATTTTTACATGGCCATTTTCTTTCAAGAGGTGGCCTTCCTGACATCTACAGACAAACATGACCTGATGTGCCTGGGTCAGGTAGACACACTGCCTCTTCCCATCTCTGAGGCCAGAGGGAGAAGCTGGGAGCTTGTGTTTTTAACAAAGTTCTCTGCTGCTGACTCCTTTGAAAAAAAAATTAGCAAGGCAATAACTTCACAATTGTTTCTATAGTATCACTCTTCCTTGCCACATGGGAAACCTTTAGAACTTAATTTTAGAAAATAAAAATAGTGTCAGTATCACTAAAGCAAGTGGTTCTCCAAGTGTGGCCCCACAGCAGCAGCATCATCAACAATTTCTGGAAACTTGTTAGAAACACAAATCCATGGGTTCTTCCTCGGACTTACTGAATCACACAAACTCTGGGGGTAAAGATTAGCAAGTTGCATTTTAATATACCCTCTAGGTGATTCTGATGCATGCTGAGGAATCACCTGGAAGAACCACTGTCACAAAGAATCAAGATATTTAGTTAAAATATGCTTCTTAATACATGATCTCACCCAAATAGATCCATGCAAAGGATACACTATGTAAGTATGTATGTCCTCAAGGAATATCTTAACTGATGCTATCTAGATATATAGCTCTGTACCAGGCATGACACGTCAGCCAAATTGTAAAGAGCAAAATGTAAACTGCGGAGAAATTGAAGCCATCCATTTATTACTGACCCCAGAAAAATACCCCCAGAGTGTACAGACCGTCATTTGCCCATTGATCAAGACAGGTGGGATGTGTTTGGAGGCTGGTGATTAATTCAGGTGTTTCTTACTTGAAGAGCTTAGTTGTCTCCCTTGCTCACAGCTGCCCTATTGAAGTGATGGTATTAAAACTGTGAAAATTCTGAAAGCTAATTCAACCAACTGACTTTAATCACCCAGGGTGATAGGGCGCACTGAGAGACTATAAAGACTGGGGCTTCTGTCATATTCGAATGTTATTGCTTTTGACTGGGACAGTTGTGAGATTCACAGAGCAAATAGAACCAGAACAGTGTGATCTTTAAAATTAGTTACAAAGATCAAAACATTAAAAAACTGGAATGATTTCTTCAAGCATAAAATTTTATCCTCTCTGAAATAATTAATTTGATAAAATTACTCATTAGACCCATGTATTATTGTGTCATTATAGCTGCAGTGTCTAAAATAACTTTAGCTTTCCTGTTTGAAGAAGACAGTACAAATTCTAAAAGGTACATACCTAATTAGGTCAGACAGTAACTAACTTTCCTTTCCCATATTGTTCTATAGAGAATACTAGTTATAATTACCCTCTAAAAAATGGGCATGGATTTTCATGCAATATTAAGGATAAAATAGAAGGTCATCAAACTCAGGAAGATCCACAGTTCTAGGTTCATGGGGCTATTGTTCAGTGCTGTCTATATTAGAAAATGACAATGTCGTGCGCCTGTTTGAGAATGACAGAAGTCCTTGGGATATCATCCCTACCACGTACAGGTATTATCAAAAAAGGTTGGTGTTCCAGAGCCTCCATCTGCCTGTGTTGAGTGACACCACCAAAATTTTTCTGGATAGACCATTGGTGTGACCCAACATGCTACTTCTGATACACATATCTTTGGTCATTTTTCTTTCCCTGAGTCTAAGGGCACCAAGATGAAAGATTTATATGGAACTGAAAGCAAAGTGGTAAACGGTCATAAGGCTCACAAAATTCTTTGCACTAGTGGAATAGTTCAGGTTTCCTCATACCCTTTTATTGGCAGTGGCCACAAATTGTGAGTTAAGGTCCAGCTGTCACTCAGTCTTCTAGGAATCTAACTATTCCTGATTCTTGAATTACTTTTTAAACCAGCTTTGACTCCCTGAAGCTACTGTTCATAGTGTCAGGCTCAAACAAGGAGGAATAATTCAGATTGACTCTGACCTCATACTTCCAGTGTTATTACCCTCAATCAACAACCCTCAGTGGAGGTTGGATGAGTTCATCCAGTTTCCTGAAACAATATCAATTCTTGAACATCTACTTTGGGCTAGCAGGTCCTTCACCTATGTCTTCTTTAATTCTTTCAATAATTTTACAGGTTAGGTACTACTGTCTCCTGAGTGCAATGAGGAGAAGGAAGCTTGGAAAGATGAAGTACCTTTGCACAGCTAGTGGCAGAGCTAGTATTTTAATTCAGGTTCAATTACAGCTAGGGTTAGGATAAGGTTTAACTCTATAGTCTAACTTCTGGGACCTTGTTATGAAACTGCACAGTAAACTGCCCTGCAATAACTTAACCGATTGATAATGTGGAATTATTTCCAGTGGATGATGGCCAGTCCACCACAGTTCATCTCTTAAATCTAGCACCATACCCCCACCCATGCAGCCACTCCTCCAATCTGGCTGGCTCCAGGAATTGTTTAGGAGTTAATGATTGTCGAAGTGTGGACCCTGGATCTGCGGCATCAATCACCTATGAACAAATTAGAAATGTAAATTTTGGGGCAGAGCCCAAGATCTCTTGAATCAGAAAATCTAAGAGTACAGTGTACAGCCCAGCAATCTGTATTATAACAAGTCATCCAGGTGGCTCTGGTGCGTGAACAAGATCTGAAACCACTCGTCTAACATATTCTTGGGTATAGATTGAAACAGTGAAAAGATTGAATAGATTGAAACAAACTCAATCCAGTTCTATTAAGTCTCTCTCTCTCTCTCTCTCTCTCTCTCTCTCTCTCTCTCTCTCTCTCTCTCTTTCTCTCTCTTTCTGACTTTCACGTATTTTAGAAATTTTTTAGATTGACTTTAAACTTCTAATTCACTGAGGATATCATGGACTCCCCAAGTTCGACATGCAGACCTTTCCCTCTTAGGGAGTAACACCTGTTTCTTCCGCTTTCCTCTTTGACCTTGCTAGGTGATTATGATTTTATTCTAGGCACCCAGAGTTTTATTGACTACACACATACATTTAGGATTCTAATAGGTGTTTTTAAATGGTCTTCACGCTTTCTGTGATGTATGACTTAAAAAAAAGGCCTTCTGACTCTTTTCTATTTTCTCTAATTAATGGATTCTTACCAATATATGCTTTCTTTTTGAAAAAGGAATACGATTTTCTTTTAGTTTTCTTTTCCCCCAAGGATATTTGGAGAAGATAAGAAAAATGTTGTATCTGAAAATGTGAGGCAGTTGCTTATTAATGGCAAGTTGTAGTATAAAAGACGAGCTTTGAAGATCTTGAGAACTGGGTTTAAATATAATTGCCACTTTACTGGCTTTGAGGCCTTGGAAAACATCATTTAAAATCTCTGAACTTTAATTTTTTCATCTTTAATATGAATTTTTCATCTCTAACATGGAGAAATATTACCTCCTAGGACTGTTGTTAGAATTATATGGTATATTAGAATGAAGTACCAAGCACAGTGATAGGTGTTAAATAAATAACAAATAACTATTATTATCATGGAGAATGACACAGTCTCATTTTCTCAGAAGTTGAGGTATGGAAGCCACAAAATAAATGTGGTATATGTTCCTCAAGGGCCAAATTTATTTCTTGATAAGAAATTATATTTCTATGTTAAAACAAGATTCTGTTTAATCTCTCCTACATTTTTGAATTCTTAAGCATGGTTTTGAAAAACCTTTAGAGGTCAATGAACTTGTTTTATGTTCTTGTACTCTATACATTCCACTATTTTCACTATCCCCACCCCTGTGTGTTGCCATCATTCCCTTTACTCATAGGCATATACTTCAGAGGATAAGTCTGGAAAGCACTCTAGTGCTGTGGCCAGTGGATGAATGCAATAAGTAGCCAAAATTATGGCTTAAGTAGACATCATTTTCTAACATCTGAGAAGGCGCTGCATTGAAATGAAGATTCTGCCAGAGATGCCACTGGATGTTATTGGAGGGGAGGTAGAACTTGGTTACTCCTCACACCCCTTCCAACCATGAGAGCCTGTAGGCTGTGATTCCTAGCCACTCGGCTCTCTCCCATCACAGGTCTGCAGATAGGAACCCAGTAATCGCTGAGTAAAAGAATGAATGAATGCACTTGGATTCTACAACCCCTAGATCATCATCTCCATCCAGTATACATTCTATAATGGCCATCACTGATCATGATCACCCCATCTCCAGTAGGTTGTTCAATGACACCTCATTTCAGATGGGGTTGTGTTGAGCCGCAAGTAACAGAAAACCTGGTATAAACTAACAGGTGTTTATGTCTCATAAAACAAGAAGTCTGTGCTTGCCCTTGATGGCTGGGAAACTCCAGACATGACACTGTTTAGCCTCGATTGCCATTGCCCAGACATTCAAGAAAGAGTCCGAACAGAGGGAAGGCAATACCACCAGACACCTGCTTCTGTTGCTGTCACTCCTCTACTGTTGCTTAACAAACCACCCTAAAACTGGGACACGCAATGACCACCATTTATTTAACAATGACATGGACAGGCAGTTTGGCTGGCTCAGCTGGGAAGTTCTTTTCTCATGTGTCTTCGCTTGGTCAGCTGAAATCAGCAGGCTTGATCAGCCTCTATGAATGGGGCACCTGGGCCACATGACTCTCACCACCCTGCAGGCTCACCTGGGCTTGTTCTGACTGGCATCCCAGCTGCGTTTCCAGGCAAGAGCAGAGACTTGCCAGGCCTCTTGAGTCCCAGCTTTAGGACAGGTATAACATCACTGTGCCTCCTTCTATGGGCCAAAGTCAGTCATGAGACCAGTTCAGCTATAAGAGATGGAAAAGTAGACCCCACCTCCAGATGGGAGGTGTTACAGAGACACAATGCAAAGAAATGTGCACACAGGGAGGGCTGGAGAATGGAGGCCCCCCATCTACTACAGATTCCTTAGCCAGTACTGAAACTGGGAGATTAGGGGGTTTTCTCTTTCCTTTTTTCTTTCTTTCTTGCTTCCTTTCTCTCTTTCCTCTCCTCTCTCCTCCTTTTTCTCCTCTTCCTTCTTTTTCTCTCTTCTTCCTTCTCCTTTTCCTCCTCTTCTTCCTCCTCCTGTTCTTCCTTTTTCCCTCCTCTTCCTCTTCCTTCTCCTCTTCCTCCTCATCCTCTCCTCCTCCTCATTTTTCTCCTCTTTCTCCTCCTCCTCCCCTCCTTTTCCTCCTCTTCCTCCTCCTCCTCTTCTCTTCTCATCCCCTCCTCCTCCTCCCCCTCCCTCTCCTCTTCCTTCTGTCCCCCTCCCCCCGCTCCTGCTTTTTTCTTTTTTCCCTTTTTTCTGCAAGCTTTACCAGACCCTAAAACAAAGACAGGCCAGGAAAAAAAAAGTGCTGGGAAAGGGCATCAGGACCCACTAGTTTGCAGTATCTGCCATAATACTTAACTCTCATCCTTGACTTCGGTAAGAAAGTTCTTGGATCGACATCCCTATTAGACTGTCAGAAACTTCAGTCCTAATTCACTCCTAGTTGCAAATTCCTGGAAGCATTCATTTTGACCCAGGTAGCCCCCAAAATGGCATCAGATTCCTGGTGAGGCATTAATGCAGCTTGAGTGATACAGAAACTATGCCTCTTTTCTTTTTATGCCCCTTTCTATTATTGAACTGCCAGTCACTGCAAACTCTTGCAAAGTACATGTGAGAACAGAATGGCCACTTTGCTTCTCTGTAGGTTTTGTAGCTCTCCTCAGAAACTCACTCTGTGATAAGGTATGAAAGGAGACCTTCAAAAATCCGCATACAATAATAACTTTCCCTTAGGATTTTTACTTGAAAGCCAAATGACTTATAAATGGCATGTAGGTAAATATCAGTCTGGATGCAGAAACTTGCTGACTTCTTTGGCATTTGGGAGGCTATATATATTCTGAGGATAAAGAAGGTTATTATTCACAGAAGAAAAAAAACAATGAATTAACTCATGATCTGAGCTCACAAAATAATAGTGAACATTTATTAAGCACTTATTATGTGCCTGGTAGAATCCTAAGCATCTTTATATGATCTAATTTAATCTTCAAACAACCTAAATGAGGTCGGAAAAATTCTCATTTTACATATGAGGCACAGGTAGGCTAGATATCTTTATTTGGAGAATCAGGATTCAAATCCTGTCTGACATCAAGCCTTTATTTCTGATCATTAGAACACACTTCATTGCATTTATACCTAATCCATGGTGCAAAAGTCATTATGAAGAGATCTAAAATATAATTCATGCTTCATAAGTATCAGCCGACAGTCTTGACTGACTGGGCTTATGTCCCTGTGTGAGAGCCAAAACAACTAAATGAATTTACAATTACTCACAGACTCTAATGACCATGGTGTTGTTTAATGAAGTAGAATATATTACTTAAGCCAGATGATTATTGATCATTTTTAAAGGTGTAAACAAGATCTTTATTAATGAAGTTGTTCATTAACTATGTCATTTATGTATATCAAACTACATTTGCAGGTCTGGGTTTTGCTGTGGATTTTGCTATTGTTACTTATTGCTTGCTTTTTGTTCTTGTGCTATAGGCATTTGGTATTATTCAACAGACTAGTGTTTCCCAAACCATGTACCCCAGGAAATTAGCTTCTGTAACAAAATATTATAGACTAGATAGCTTAAACGACACATTTATTTCTCCCGGTTCTGAAAAACTAGAAGTCCAAGATCAAAGTGCCGATAGATGCCGTGTCTAGTGAGAGCTTGCTTCCCAAGTTTACAGACAGGCATCTTCATCTTATACCCTCAAATGGCAGAGAGAGAGAAAGAGAGATTATCTTCCTCATGTTTCTTCTTATAAGCACCCTAATCTCATTTAGGAGAGCTCTACCCAACCTCCCAAAGTTCCTACCTCCAGACACTATCACATTGGGCATTTGGGCTTCAACATATAAATCTGACAAGTGGGAACATAAGCATTTAGCCCACAGCATTGTTCTTAGATGTCCCATGAACAAAAAGTTTCCCATAGTCAAATGAATTTGTAAAATTTAGAATTTGTTAATGTTTAAAGTGTGATTGTTTGTTTACTATAAGACGTATCGGAGCCTTTTACATATTGTGATCTGTGTTGAAGATCTCCAAGACAGCAATATGGTTTACATTGTTAGCCATACTTACTTGATTAGAAATACTAGTCTGTTTGATTTCTGGTTAATCTGATCTCATCGTTATTGGTCAAAATTCATAAATGTCTAAAGAACTGTATAGATCTTTAAATCCACTTACATTATAATAAACTGATCTTCATTTTGAATTAAAATTACTTGGATTTTAAAGATTTAGGGATTCTTGTGTTTGTTTAGTTAAAACTAAAGACATAATTTACATGTTGTTTTTAATCACCAAAAAACATTCATTATATTCTTTATATATGTTATGTCCAAAAATAAAACATATCCTCACTTGGATATTACTTTAGATTTCTGGTGCCAAATTCAAGAAAGGCGTAATAAAATGAACTTGGAGAGAAAACTAACATTTTTAGAGTGTTTACCTTTTGTAAGTCATTTTTATATCTGACTTAGTCATTTCACAACCCTTTAAGGTAAGAATTTGTGTCCTTACTTTATAAGTATAAAACCTGCATTCCAGAGAAATCAAAACTATTTAAGTCTACACAAATAATAAAGCAAAAAAGTCAGAATTCGAACCCCAAACTATCTGACTCATATTCCATTTATTTTGCAAAAATAAACCAAAAGAAGGATTAAAATGATAGAAAAGCTGCCATTTGAAAACAGATATAATTGGCAAACTAATAACAACAGCAACCACAATAATTCTATAAAACAGAAAAGGCTAAAAGGAGATATAATACATTTCTGTACAGCATGAATGGCTGCTGAGAAACTAATCTAGTCTATTCACCAGCTTAAAAAATTAGGGAATAATCCTTTAAACGTGGCTAGGGTTATTTTCAGAAAGATCAAATTAATGAACTAAATAAATAATAAAATTAGTAATCAAATAGTCACCAAGAGATGATTCTTTCTAAAAAAATGAGTAGATTGAAGAACTAAATGGATAAATTACTGGATAATTTGTGTTTCAAACTTTTGATTCAAGATCACATGAGACAATCATGCCTACTTGCAATATGCCCTTTGGTACCAACTGATAACCAGCTAGACAGTGCTTAGTGAACTCACCCTGGAGTGAGTTGACAGTCACAACTGACAGTCTCTGGGACAGAGTTAGCCTTTTGTAGACTGAGGGACAGTTTAGAGATACCACCTTTATTTGTACTAGGATTTAGCTTAGATTCAGTAGATGAGGAAAGATTCTCTTTTCTTCTCCTGAAAACACAACTCTGCTCTATCATATGCAAAACAAACATAGAAGACTGCTTCAGATCATGCTGACAGCAAATCATTGCTGCATTCTGGTCATGGTAGTAATGAAGAGCTTCCAGAATTTATGCTAGAATATGGACCTTTGTGAAGCAAAGTGATGAACAGATCAGAGGTAAGGATGTGTATGTCTAACTGAATGAATTCAGCCCCCATTGTTATCAAGGAAGAGATGAAAAATACGCTTGGTCCATTTTAAAGAAAAGTTAGCAAGAAGTATTCAAGATACTCGGTCAGTTTTAAAGGAAGATAATAGGGAGAAGTCCTCGGGTACTTGGTCAATTTTAAAGGGAAGATAACAAGAAGTATTCCATGTTCTTAGCTGCTAGGGGAAGGAGGGGCATACCTGATCAACAAGGGTACCTGCATGATCAATGTTTCTATACCTAACCCTGAATTGTACCCCACATCTTTATAATAAAAATTTTAAAAAATAAAACAAAAAAATAAAATAAAGGAATAAAAGAGAAGAACTTAAGGTACTTAATCAATGTTAAATGAGGGTAACAGGGAGAAGTATTCAGGTACTCAGTCAGTGTTAAAGGAAAGGTAACAAGAAGAAGTAAGAAACACACATTAGTGTATCTTGTGAGCAGACATACATGTGGAGGGACTCACATGTGCCCGTTCCTAACCCTCGACTTCACCAAATAAATGCCAGAATATGTCAAAAGTATCACTTAAAAAATGTGAAAAGTAAGTTACGGTTCTTTATGCTCTTTGCTTTTTTGTTTTTTAAATCATTATGATAGAGAATTTTTTAAAATCTGTAGTTATCTTGGTGTCCAAGTAATGATGGTACATCATTTGTACTCTCTCTTCTTGGCTGGGATTCTGCTCTCTCAGCTCCGTACAGGGTGAGACATTTTATCATGGTAGATATTTTATCAGTGTCATTCTTTTTAGTTCCATTTTGTTGTCATGAGAGATTTCTGTATTACATTTCCTCCCACTTGCCTTTTCAATCATCTCTCCTTATTTTTCATTGTTATTTTTCTTCTTTTTCCACTCCTCACCCCAACCCCCAACCCCCAACAACACTTGGCCTGATTCCTGGCATTCCTACTTAATGGCTATGTAATGCTTGGCAAGTCTCTTAACTAACACCTTGGAGGCTGTTTCTTCATATATAAAATGGAAGTAATAACTGCTCTGCCCACCTCATTTTGTAAACTGTAAAATGTTATCTAAATAAGTTTGTTGTTGTGATTATTATTGCCCTATCCCCACCTTCCTCACCCAAATGAATTCCAAATGGTCACTTGCATTATAGCATCATTGGCTCTAGATTCAAAGTCCTGGGTGGGTCCAGTAAATTGGCTAAGATTAGATTACTTGCCTTCGATCTGGTTGCCAGGATGCTGGGAGAGGGAATATCTGACCCTCTGTAGCTTTCATAGTGGGAGGTAAGATTCTCTCTCCTGCCTTTCCTGGGATTTTTCTCCACACAGGAAATGTATTCAGAGGTCCATTTTAGGACTTTATGGGTTAAGTGATCTATTCATGGCCCACAGATTATTGCTGATGGACTAAATCTCATTTCTTCTCATTCCCCATCTCCTAGACCTTCACCATTCTATGTGCCCTTGTTAAAATTTGTTCAGTCTTCTAGAGAATATTGAATCTCTCCCATATACCATGCACTCCGGTGTGGTTTCTCTGACTTTCATATTCTGAGATTTTATGATTAAATGTTTCTATGTAACATTTTCCTGGTGATAAAGCACTGTGTTAAGAACATTGTTTTCACAATGAAATTTTAGAGAGTCTTAAATTTAAGACAAAGATTACTATCAGAAGTATCCTGCAGATTCAGCAGAGGCATGGCTGAAAAAGATAATTTGTTCAACAAAAAGAAAGAGGAAATAACAGCACCAGGGGGATTTCTTGGGCCCCATCATTGTTCACCATTAAAGTTTATTATTTAAAACAAAGAGGGGACTGTACAGTTCAAGGACTTACAGTTTCTAACATGAATCTAGAAGCTGGCTCTCTTCAGCACTGCCTAAGTCTTTTCCATACTCTGTCTCCATTTTGCCTGTATCTAGCACCAATATATAATATGGTTATAAGGTAGAAAGCTTGGAAGCTTTGAGAGTCTGTTCAAGGCTGATATCCGTATATATATATATATTTAAAAACCAATAGAAAGAATGCACCTTTTTCTCACAGAAGTGTTCTATCTTCCCCCAATTGCAGCATGATTAGAAACAAACAAGGGAATTGCAGTTTCCAGCAAGATAGCAAATCCTAGCCCAAGTTCCTTAGAAAATGGAGCTTGAGGCAAATTCTTAGGTGTTAAGAGGATATAGGGGAGTACATCTCCAGAAAAGCCAGAGTGTGGAAAAAATAGGAGTGAGTCAGGAAAGGCAAGAGAACAAATTTAAGGGGTTATATCACAGCTTTTATAATAAGCACAGTTGATTGCTCAGTCTCTCAGGATGTCTTGAAAGAGGCTGCCTAAAACTACTGCATGTTTGAATAGTCCATCTTAGGGGAGGAAGGGAGAAGAATTTTTGTGCCAGCTCATGTCTCCCTTTGGTCAAAATTGCCCCATGTGACATCAACTTTCTTGCACTTCTGGGTTTACCTCCTATCCTCTCCAGAAGCCACCTGGGAAGCCAGATCCCAGGATAGTAAGGCAGCATCTGTGACGCAAGCCACAACTTTCAGGCTGAGCCGGAGATGGAAGCAAGCCAGTGCCGTTCCCTGTCTCTCCACTTGCAGCCTGACCAGGCAGGCTGGGCGAGGAACTGCATGTGTTAAGGGAGCCCCACAGTGTCACATGCCTCAGTAGCAACACAAATGAGAGGCAAGAGGGATGCACAGCAAGGCACAAGGCCATACCTGTGAGTGACATGAGGGACCCAGAGAAGCCACTGCAGAGAACTCAGTCAGCTAAGCGAGCAAACACCAGGAAAAGGCACAGAGCTCAACCAATACTGAATGGTACATTCCCTCTGTACTTTAAGAACACATTTGGGCCTGAAGCTCTTCATGAAAACTCATCAAGACTATCAACAGAAAAACATGGCTAAGGGCATCCAGAAAGGAGCACAAAATGTGTTAGGTATATCAAGACAGCTTGAAAAACCTTTCATTATGCACACCAAAAATTGCTAGATAGAATACACATAAATTAAAATGCTTGGATGAAGTCCCAAGAGAGAAGGGGAAAGTTCTAGACTCCAGAAAATAAGAGGGAATTAAAACCACATCAGTAAATATATAAGCAAGTTTTGAAGCTAAAAAAGGAATGGCTTTTGATAACAATAATCTATGGGGTTAAACTTTGATTTTTTCATATATAGAAAAAAGACTCAAAACATTGGTCCTGAGCAGAGTGAGAAGCATAAAATCAAAACCCAGAGCCCTCAAGGATTGCATCCGATGTGTGTGTGTGTGTGTGTGTGTGTGTGTGTGTGTTTGTGTGTGTGTGTGTGTGTGTGTGTGCGTGTTACATACACACATATCAGCACAAGACAATGACAAGTAGGCTCCAACTGCCTGCATCTGTTTTGGGAAAAATTGTTTTTCCAAGAAATCAAACCCAGGATTGTGTTTCTTAGAGGTTTAAAGTGATTTTATACTGACAGGGAACCATCAGGGTGAAACTATTTCATAAAGCAAATCATAAAAATTGATTCCCTGACAGTGATACTCCTAAGGTGCTCAGAAGAAGCAACAGCAGATATACTAGAAAGGCAAGCCACAGAATTTCTGAAGGAAAAAAGAACATCCCCCAGGAGACCTGTTCACCATGTGGCTATACAAACTACATAATAATTATATTTCTAAAACTGGAGCAGAATAATCTGAAAAAGAATATAAAAAGTATATTTTAAAGTATTAAAGATGTAGAGAAAAGGATCCAAGCTATTAGTAAAAGAATTAAAACCCTATGAGAAAAACAACCAACTTTGTGAAAATGAACCAAATACTACATTTAGATATGGGGAAAGCAAATACTACTAGAAATAAAATTTAAAACTCAAGAAGCAGATTAAGTAACAGATAAAACACCTCTAAAGAGATAATTAGTAGATTAGAACATAAATTTGAGGAAATTAAATTGCAAAACAGCAAAAAAGAAAAAAAAGAAAAAAAAAACTATAAAAGGATTTGGCTAAATAGTTTAGAATGTGTAGCTCCCACATTATATCTAATAGGAGTTCCAGAGTGAAAGGATACAGAGAGAATATGGGAGAAACAGTGTTTTTTTTTTGCTTGGTTGTTTGGTTGTTTGAGACAGTCTTGTTCTATTGCCCAGGCTGGAGCTCAGTGGCGCCATCATAATGTGATCATAGCTCACTGAAGATTTGGTCCTCCTCCCAGCTGGGACTACAGGCATGGGCTACCACACCCTGCTAATTTTTTTTTAAATTTTTGTAGAGATAAGGTCTCACTATGTTGCTCAGGCTTGTCTCGAACTCATGACTTCAGGTGATCCTCCCACCTCAGCTTTCCAAAGGCACAGGCATTATACGTGTAAGTCACCCCACCTGGCTGAGAAATAGTATTTGAATAGATAATGGTAAAGTATTTTTCAACATTGATAAATTACCCTCAAAGAGATGAAACAAAACCCCAAATTCCATGTAACATTTTAAAGTAGATAGAAGTTAGTGATAGATTTCTTACACAGAAGTAAATTCAAACTCAACACACAAAATAGTGCCAGGTGATGCTGTATGAGGCAAAATTACCATCAGCCTGGGAGTTTAGAACCAGCTAAGTGTCATTCAGGACATAGGACAAAATAAATATATTTTTACACAAATAAAGACTAAGAAATCTACCATAAATAAATCTCAGAACATACCACTGAGGAAAGCTAGCTGCAACAGGATATGTACAATAATACTGACATAAAAGTATAAAGCTCAACACTTAGGTATCTACTGTTTGTACATTTTAAGTATAAAACACCATTTAAAAAATTACAACCACATTTAAGATAGTAGTCACTGCTGGATAGGATAGAAGGGAGGTAGAAAGGATGGGAAAGACACTGGGACCTCAGCTATAACTACAGCGTCTTACCTTTTTAAGTAAAAGAAAAACTGGGTAAAGTGACAAATTTATTAACACTTGTTAAATCTAGATGGAAGTACATGGTGTCTGTGATTTTACTTCTGTCCTTTCTGTGTGTTTGAAATATTTCAAAATAAAAAAATTAAAGAAATAAATCTACATCAAATAGGAGAGTGAAGAAAGGAAAGGAGAAACAGAAGAAGGAAGAAAGAGGTAGCTCAGCATGATGAGCTCTTCATGGCAATTGGAAACAAACCAGAAAGGTCACCCTTGTAGAAAATGAGAGTTTTTTCTAATCTAACTTGGAAGAGATGACAAAGAGAACTAGATGGCCAATCTAGGTCATGTCTCCATCCCTACCACTAAGCGAATATGTGAACACATGCATAGACTCCCCCTCCCTGACTCTCAGTTTTGTCATCTTATAGTTAATGGGGTTAGAGCCAGTTATTTTACAGGAGTCTTTCCATTTCCAACATTATTTTGTTCCTCTGCCTTTGATTTTTCAGATGACCACATTTTCAAGCATAATATAAAAATGACTACTTATGTATTAGTAAGAATTCCTTTGGCTACAAGAGGCAAAGAATTCAGCCCGAATTGGCTTAATTAAAGTGAAAAAATATTGATTTATATAAGATAAAAACCTCTAGGCTAGATTCAGTTTTAGGCACAACTAGATTTGGAGCTCAAAAATACTATCATGAGTCCTAGGTATATATTTTTTAAAAATCTTTCATCCTGTGCCTTCAGTTACATTGGCTTTCTTCTCAGCCATCATGTGATAAGCCAGATGGTGGTTGTAGCCAGATGGTGATGGCAGCTCCAGCCCTTAAATCCCCTAAGTTTTCTGTACTGCAAGAAAAGCAAAATCTCTTTCCCTGCAGTCTCAATGCAATGCACATTGTGTCTCATTAGTTTTGATGGAGTCCTAAGCCCAACACTGAACCACTCATTGTAAACAGGGGAGAGCTATGTACTAATCAGCTTGAGCTTTGAGCATGCTCCCACTGTGGAATGGACACAGCTTCACCCGAGCCATACAGACTGAGTGGGAGAGTGTCATTTCCCAGAGAGGAACTAGGATGTGGTTACCAGAAAGAGGATGAATGAATGTTTGATGGCAAAAGCAAATGTTCACCACACCAACAAAAATATAGGAATGACTTTCCAAGAAGGACAGTCTGAGAATTTTAGCCTCTTTTTATAGGGAATGACAGAAGGTAAGAAAGAAATCCTAAATGTGTGTAGCATTCTAAGCATAAAAGCAGGCCATGCGAGGACAAACTTCTATTAGCTGCAATTCTAGCATTCATGAACTTGGCAGAAGTTTATTTAGCTTGAAAGACGTAGGTTCAGGATCAAGCAAATGCAGATCTAATTAGAATGACATGATAATCATGGAAAGTATGGGCCATGAGATGTTCCTCGGTAGGAAAAATAAAAAGTAAGATATTTAACAGTGGCTATAGATTTGTAGACGGTAGAGCATGATGTCTTACCAAGAGATGATGGACACAGTACACATACAACTTTGCCCAGAGCACCTCTGTCAGAATTAGAACATGAGATTCAGTAAATAGTTCATCTTCACAGTACTGCATGAAAAACTTATTTCTCTTTAACCACTCTCAGAAGTTAATACATCTAATAAGTCTACACATTTAAAATAAAAATAAGATGTGTTTACATAATAGGTGAGCAGCAGATATTTGCTGGATATGATTCCCATAGAATTAAATACTTTTGGATGTGAGGAGGATATGGAGGTGTAAGGGAGGATTAATAAAACCTTTCTCTATCCTTTTCTCTTTGTCCATTGACCTAGATATTCCATACCTTCCACTTACATTTTCTAACTTTCTTTCCCATACCCCTTCTGTCCAGAAAACGACAACAACAATAAAAATCACATTACCATCCTGTATCAGCCCCTACTGGGAATGGAAAGACATTACCAGAAGCAACCTAGTGTTTGTCAATTAAAAATGTTCTCCGTATGCAACTTCGGCATGTTCCTGAGGATAATGCAAAAGTTCTCTAATGTATTTCTCTGGCTGCCTTTCAGTTAAAGACACCCGGAAGAATCTCCCGCTCATATTCCTTCTTTTTCCCTTTTCCACTCTTCCTGACCTCCAGTCCAAGCTTTGTTCCTCCAGTTCTCCTCTCATTATATTAACAACCCCCAATGCTGCACTGACAAGTCCTATTTCACTACAGGCCCTCACTGTTCAGGGCAAACCATTGTCAAGTTAATTAGCTAATTAGTTCATCAATTAACTTAAAAATATCCTCTGCACAACTTGCCAGTCATGGGTTGTCTTCCTGGAATAACTTAGGGAATTATTAAGCTGAAGGTCTTCCTTCCCACCCAAGGTGAGTGGGGTCAAGTCCAGTGGGAGGTGGAGAGGAAAGAAAGCTCAAGTTCATCTCATATCTGAGGAAACATAAAACTCCATATGCTGTGTCCTGGCATGAATTCATGGCACCCTGTTCTTGGGTGGAGGCAAGGGACAGCACACAAATAGGGCTGAGCCGAATTGTGACTGCTCATGGCCCTGGCTGTCCTTAGTCTACTAATTTAGATTGAGTGTAATTGCTGAGACTAGAATAGCACTGAGAGAGTATAGATGCTTACCAGGCAAATACTCTGCCTATCAAGTGAAGTATCAAGTCTGAGATTCATGAGAGCTAGCATCCATTAAGCATTTAGCCATTTCGCAGCCACTAGGCTACACTCTTTATATCAGGCTATGCACACTTTACTGTTTTACAACCCTAAGTACTATTTCATCCTCCATTTATACATAAGAAAACTGAATCACAGAGAGGTGGAGTAACTTTCCCAAAGGCACACAGTTAATAAGTGGTGAGACCAAGCTTGACTCCAGAGTCTGTGATTTACCCATCGCACCGAACTGTCTCTGATCAAAGAATTGAAATCGAGATGTAAAATGTGGATGTGCTTAGTATTTTTAAACAGCTAAAGAGAGGTAATCAAGCATAAGGAAGTTTGAGGTCAAGGGAGGCACAAGTGTATTCTGAAACAGCTCACTGTAGGCACAGCTACATTGGATTTAATGCAAATGCTGTTTTTGCTTGAAGTAGGGAGGCTAAAGTATGGGGACTAGATGGTAACAGCAAGTTTGTCTTTTTAATAAATTGAAAGTTCTATCCATCTGTGGTTTATACACCAAGCAGAATGCTTGGCATATAATTAGTATTTGTATTAGTTATCTATTGCTGCATAACAAATTATCCCAAAGCTTGGTGGCTTAAAACAACACAAATTGTATTATCTCACAGTTTCCGTGAGTCAGGAATTAAGACATGGATGAGCTGTGTCTGTGGCTCAGGGTTTCCTACAAGGCTGCAATCACAGGGTGGCTGGTGATAAGTCATCTGAAGTCTCAATAGAAGAAGGATCTACTTTCAAGTTCACTCAGTGTTTGTTGGCAGCATTCAGTTTCTTATGGACTGATAGACTGACACTCCCAGTTCCATGTGGGTTGCTTTCTGTATGCCACCCTCAGTTCTTTGCCACATGGGCCCCTCTAACATGGCAGTCGTGTCATCAGAGTGACTGAGAGAGGGCTAGGGAAAGAGAATTCCAGAAAGACAGAAGTCACCGTCTTTAAGGAACCTAATCTCAGAAGTAACACCCCATCACTCTTGCAAGTCGCTAGCCACAGCCAACATGGGAAGGGAGGGCCTTCCACAGGCTTGTTAATATTAGGGGGAGGAAGTCATAGGAGCCATTTCAGAGAGCTTCATCCCACAGTGCCAAAACCTCTTTGTCCAGTTGAATCTTGCCCATCAAAATGCAAATACCCTTCATAGGACTTAGGGCAAAAACAAAACAAAATTTTAGTTATTATCTGCATTTAACTTTCAGGTTGAAAGTGATTATTAAATCATGTTCATAAATATAGTTACCTACAATCAGGTACTTGAATAAGAAAGGGAAGGAAGGAAACTAGCATTTGATAATACCCTATTTTATGCTCTAAACACTAGCAGATGTCCCAAGGAAGGTACTTCCTCACTTTCAAGATGAGGAAACTGAGTATCACAGACTTAAATAATCTGCTAAATGTCACATAGCTAGGAAGAGTGTTAAGATTGCAGCTTGGGATTTCCTGACCCTGAAAACCACATTCTTATCATTTATCTTAGTTATTAGGTTTATTTGTCAAATATTTTCAGTTCTCCTACTCTGGGGCCATGGGAAAACTACACTTTCTGATCCTCTTGTGACTGGGTGAGGCCATGAGAATAGTTGTGGTCCATGTGTTGCGAGCAGAACTGGAGAGTCTTACCTCCAGACCCAAGTATTTTATTGTAACACCCTTCGGAGGGCCCTGGCATGATAAGGTTTGAGTCCCTGAGAGTCAATGATGAGCAGACCCTCTCATCCCTCCTTCCACTAATTCACAATGGACACACAGCGTGAACAAGAAATAAACTTTTGTTGTTTGGAGTCACTAAGGTTTGGGGTCTGGGGAGTGTGTGTTACTCCAGCATAATCTGCCCTATTCATGAAAAAGAAGATGAAAGAGCAGGGAGTGAGGGAGTATGGAGGCTACCTCAGAAGGAGCTCTATTTATGTCTTATGGCAGTATGAGGGCTCACCTTTACCTTGGTTGACCTGGGCTCCATGAAATCTGCACACTGACAGACTTCTATTTCTGGACACAACTTGGGCAAAATAGGAACCAAAGGGACTGACGGCATTACTCAGAGGTGGGGTGTGAACCCCATTGCCTCATTCACTCTGAACGCTTCCTACTTTGGAACAGCAAAGAACACAAACAGAGCAGGAGACGTGTTATCCCTTCCCAAGCTTGTTCTGACACACACAGCACAGCATGAAGCTTTTGAAAGAGGCTTAACAGGAACAACATCCTCGCATCAGAGCAGCTTGTCACAGTGGAGCCTTTCTTGCTGGAATGAGCATTTGCTAAGTTAGTCTTCCCTCAGTGGGCTGGGAACTGGTTTACACAGGGTTGGGGTGCCAAAATTTGGGACAATTTGGAAAGGGACTGAACAGATGATGATGTCAACCAGCATCAGCTTCCCACACCCTCTTCTGCTGGGAAGACGACATTCTCTTCGCATGCCCTTCCTGAGTATCAGCCCGGCAGCTTGTCTTTCTGGTTGTTCACTACTCTCCTCTCTACTCAGCACTGAGGACATCCACTTCTTCACTGCAGCTCACTGGGCAGAAATCCTGGATGAACGCAGTCCCCTTGATAGACAGTGGCATTCTCTGCATGGAAAACAGCAATGGGGAGGAGTATGGTGCAGGCTGAGCTCCCTTTATGGCCAAGTCGCTCTCATCCACACCTGCCACCACACAGAGTAGTGTGGCTCCATCAGACTTTGCTTCCAGGAAAAAACAAAAACAAAAACAACAACAACAACAACAACAACAACAAAACGCCTTTCTGGAGGGAGTGATATTATGGACATTCCCAGATTCTAATTTTTCTTTTTAGCAATCTTATTGACACCTTGATAGTAATTTTGCTTCTTTGTTTTCAAGTTCAAGATTTTATTCAGATCGACTCCTTCTTCAAACTTCTAGCACTTGCACTTGCACCATCTTTCAGAAAACCCCACTGTAGGAGTTTATTTCACCAAGGAGCTAACTCTTCCCTGTTCCTCTTCATGAAGCAGCAGTTTTCCTTAAACCTGAGTTATTCAGTCAATAGACACATCCAGGTAATAGGGCACCCTTCCAAGATATGCTTAGATATTCCAAGATGAAAAGATAATAAAGAATAGCTCTTCCTTGGCCTCACCTGTGTTTTAGGCTTATGCTTGAATTGGTGAAACAAAGTTGAAACATCACAAACCTGTCCAACCTCCTTACTCTCCTATTTTAGATGTAACAAACTAAGATCAAATGTCTTGCCACTAATAGAGTTCCTTTCAGGTAGACTAGAATCCTAAAAGCATACTTGCTTATAAGAAGGAATAATAAAAATCAAACTTTTACTGAGGGTTCTATAAAAGCCAATATTAGTTCCTTCTGTGACAATGGATCCAAGAAGAGAGAGGATAAAAGTGTTAAGGTGGTGGTAGAAGAATAATTTATTGAGAAGATGGTAAAATAATAAAAAATAAAAATGGATTTCTGTACTTTATACTTCTGCATAGATTGAATTCTGTTGTTGGTCATGAGCCTTTCTCCTGGCGGCACCAGATAGAACAGGCCCTTTCAAGTCAGTGAGGAAGGGACATTTGAATCAACAACCAAAACCCTCAGTTATCCATAATTTCTGTTTTGCTGCATTGACATTTAAGCTAAGCCTACTTTACTGAAAGTCCTATAGAGAAAGGCTGAAATTGAATGAGGCACAGGGCTGGGTGCTACCTGAAACCTAGGATTATTGCATCTGAAATATGTATTACATATGGGTGGTTATAGAGAAAATTTGATCTTTTACAATTGCTTAGCTTCAAGTAATAAAAACAAAATTTGACCCTGCCTAACTTAAATAGAGAAATAACTTATTGGAAGGACATTGGGTAACTCATAAAAACAAAAGAGAGAAACAGCTGAATGTTCATCTATTGACAGATGAATAAATAAAATGTATTATATTCATGCAATAAAATAGTATGCAGACATAAAAAGAATGAGGTACTGAAACATGCTACCACATGGACAAAACTTGAACACGTTATGCAAAGTGAAGGAGACAAGTTACAAAAAACCATGTAGTGTATTATTCCATTCATATGAAATGTCCAGAATAGGCAAATCTATAAAAACAGAAAGTAGATTAGTGGTTGCCTGGGGCTGGAGAGCAGAGAGAAATGGAGAATGACTGCTGATAGGTAGAGTTTCTCTGTGAGGTGATGAAAAAATGTTCTAAAATTGATTGTGGTAACAGTTGCACAACTATATGAATATACTAAAAACTGCTGAGTTATAGATTTCACATGGGTAAGTTGTATGGCATGCAAATTGTATCTCAATAGAGCTATTAAATATCTAAAAAAGATTGCATTCAGAAAATCTTCAAAAAATAAAATAAAATCCTGGATTAGAAACACTCAGGATCCTGGACACTCTAGGATTCTCCTGTAAGAGAGAAACCCCCCCCCCCCATGGATTGACTGACCTTCAACCATTCTTGGTCCATGCTTGCTTGCTCCACTCAAGATGCCAGGCCTCGGGAGAGCATCTTATGGACCTTACTTGGGGATTTGTGATCCAAACAAGACTACACCAAAGAGGCAATTTCCCAAAAGGAAATCAAGAGTATGTAACCAAAGGGGGAAAAAATGGTTGTGAGAGTGAAATCAGTGTACACCACTTCCAGAACATCCAGAGCCCCATTCTGACTATCACAAGACATTCCTTATTACAGCCCAAATATTTTTCCTCCCTAGTTTTCTCACATCTGCAGTGATGTCTAATACAAATGCAAGCTGACCTTGCCTGAATTCCCCAGCCATCTGACCTCTCACAAACAGTTCCTTTAACAGGTTTATACAGATGACATTCCCATGTTTCTGAGCATAAAACAAGAGGTGTGACTAGGTTTAGTCAAATTCATCTTCAATTTTTCTAAGTGTTCCTTTTGTTACATCTAGAGTTCTTCCCTATGTACAAGAGAAACTTACATAAAACATACAAGATTTGTGTGTTATTTGTCTGTCACTTAGAACCATTTTCTCCCACTTTAATTTTTGTATAGCCTAGCATATTGTTCTAGTCTCTATTATCTAGTGTATGAGGTGACCTTTGAAACTGAAATGCAAAGAAATATCCAAGGCAGAGGAGAGGGAAGGAAGAACTTATTACCACATCTTTAAATCTTCTTACCTTAGCCTACTTCACATATTTTAGAGATTTAAAATCAGTTAAAAGTGTTGAGAGAGGTACTGTTTTAAATTGAATATGTTCACCAAAATTCATATGTTGAAGTCCTTATGCCCAACGTGATGGTATTTGGAGATAAGGCCTTTGGGAGATAATGCCTTTGGGAGATAATAAGGGTTAGATAAGTCATGAGGGTGGAGCCCTAATATGGGGCTATTGCCCTAATAAGAGACACCTGAGAGCTTCAGAGCATGCTCTCTGCCAGATTCCCTGCACACACAAAAAGAGAAGGCCACATGGGCACCCAACAAATTGGTGTCCTTATACAAGCCAAGAGAAGAGGCCTGAAAATGAAACCCATCTTGCCAGCACCTTGATCTTGGACTTCCCAGTTTCCATCACTATGAAAAAATAAATTCCTATGATTTAAGCCACCTAGTCTATGGTTTTTTTGTTATGATAGCACAAGCAGAGAATATAGACACTGAATTGTACCTATGTGTTTATATCTCCATGCTGTTTTCTATAAGATGGGCAGTTATGTCATTCTCTTATAAATGTTAATTGACAATTATTTATAGATTTCTGACTCTGCTACAACTTCGTTCTTCATCAGATTTCTATTATTCATTTTCATAGCATCTCTTTATTTTTTTCTTGGTTATAATTATACTAGTCTATTTAGTTATTTGTTTAATGCCTGTTTTTTTCTGCTAGACTATAAGACCCATAAGGGGACAGACTCTATCGTGAGCCTCACTGTTTCTTCAGGGCTTATCGCAGTAGACACAGAGAAATAGTTGTTGAATGAATCCCAACACTGATAAATACTACTGATTTGTAACTTATTTTGCTTATTTGTTTCAGTAAGAGATTCTATTTTAGACATTTGAAGAACCTATAGAGTTATAAAGTTCACTTTTAACTTAGTGATGTCCTTATTGGCAGTCTGGCTTTTCCAACTATAAGGACAAGCTTATTGGCTGTCCAAATTATGGCCACCACCCAACTGAAGTTAAAATGTCTGGAAGAAAAATCATTAACCTCCTGTGTATAACTCATGTGTTGCTTAATAGTGGCTGTCTTAATCCATTCCTCTGAGAGCAGAGCATGAAAAGGATATGAGTGCAGGGAGGCTATTCCAAAGAAGCAATAGGGAGGGGCAGGGAGATACGAGAGAGGGAGAGAAAGAGAAAAAGATCATATAGGCTCGCAGTTTCTAGGTCATTGCTTTAAACAACAAGGGCTAAGCTGCGACCTCTGGAAAATACATGGGATTGTCTGTTTGAAGGATGGGAGGCCGGTTACCTCCTTGTTGGCCGAGGATTGCCCCAGGTTCATTCAGTCCCACATTTCCAGTATGCTTTTGGGTGAGAACTGAGAGGACTGTAAGGGGTTTGAAGAAGGCTCTGAGGCATAAATGAGAAAAAAACATAGAGCAGTCTCAAAATGGGCCATGGGTCAGTGTGAGTCGACATTTGTGAGGAACTTTCCCCCATAACTGGACCTAAAACCAAAGGTGGAATATCACGAATGCCTGCTACCATGACGAGCATCAGTCCACCATTTTTTCTCTTCTTCTTTATTTTTTTTTTTTTAAATAACATGTTTCCTTGTTCTTCATCCTAGGTTCAAGTTGATGATGCACATGTTCTCTATTTTATGAGCATGCTTGGCATGAAGGGATGGAATAGTGAGTGGGGCTCTTTAGCAGCCAGATAGGATGATTCCTCAAATAAATAGCCAAACAATCAGTCATTTCTCCAGGCCCTCAAAACAGAGTTATTGGGAGCATTCCATTTCTCATGATTACACGGGTTTTTAATGCCATGTGTTTCTCTTACTCATTTTCTGCTTCTGTTCACGTGCCCTTAGGCATAACAGATATTGTGAGCACGTCGGTTTGGTTTGAAGCACAACCAGCACAGCCTAGGTACTTTCGGAGAAGTGTAACAGTGGCTCTTTGATATTGGGGATGCAACTACTCTTGCTGTTGCTGCTGATGAAGGTGGGACTGCTCATGATAATGTTGGAAGTAGTGATAGGATGACTCTGGCCATGATGTTACCCATTATGGTGGTGTTTTTAACCTCGGGAGTTTGAGTTGGAGTGGATGAGGATTTATTCCAGAGTATTCCAGAGGATTCATTTTTTCATTTTCAACCTTTCTATTCCCTTATACTACGATGTCCCCCAAGGACCAGCACTATGTGTTATCTGCCTCTATATCACCCATACCCTACTTGGTACAGGACAGATGCTTGGTACATGGGTTTTGTTTAACTCTTAAGTAATTATTTAGTGACTTGCTTTGACATAAGCATTGTTTTCACAAATGAAAACTATTTTGTCCATGGTTTTACCCTCACCTTTCTCCAAACATTAAGTTATGTTTAAAAATCTAAGTTGTCTCACTAATAACTGTATCTGCTTTCTAGGGCTGCCATAACAAAATACTATAGACTGCGTAGCCTAAACAATAGAAATTCATTTTCTCTCCATTCTGGAGGCTGAAAGTTCAAGATCAAGTACCAGCAGGGCTGGTGTCTGGTGAGGCCTCTCTTCCTGACAGCTGTAGACAGCTGCCTTCTCACTGTGTGTTCACTGGGCTTTCCTCTCTTTCTTGGAGAGAGAGAGAGAGAGAGAGAGAGAGAGAGAGAGAGAGAGAGAGAGAACCCTGGTGTCTTATAAAGACACCACTCTTTTCAGACTTTTTAATCCTTATGACCTCATTTAGCCTTAATTACCTTCTTAAAGGCTCTGTTTCAAAATATAGTTATATTTGAGAGTTTGGGCTTCAATGCATGAATTTTAGGGGACCATAATTCAGTCCATAACATAACCATATGTAGCAAACTCATTCTATTTTAAAGACACTATTCATTAATCCCATTGGAAAGCAATTGGATAGAGTGTGACTCGCCTTTAGAGACTTAAGTCGTAGATGATAAGGCAGGAGTTATGGAAAGGTTGGGTTCTCCTAAGATGAAAATTCACATGCAACTAATTTATAGCAGGTCTCAGGGAGACTGGTAAGGGAATTGGGGAAGCAGAGCAAGGAAGATGGGCAGGAAAGGAAAAGGATAGTAAATATGCAAATTCAGGCATAGTTTCAGAGGACTGATCGTACAGAGAGCTCTGGAGTATTAATTATACCTCAGAGTTGTACTGACCTGGGCACTGGGCTTTCATACTCCTAAACCTGTCAGTCATTGGCTAAGAGCCTGCCTGAGGGACATACATTACCAAGCATTCTCATTTTTCTGTACTCAAGAGCATCCTTCAAAGAAGAGAGGCAAGTATGTACACTGGAGGCAAAAGCACACTTACTCTAGGACGGGTACACAGAAGTGGTCAAGGGGATCTCAGGAATCCAGGTAGGTCAGCGGTGCCCACTGTAGAAATATAGAAGAGCCAGCATTCTGAGCAGTGCTCAGCCATTCCTTCATGCCAAGCTTCTCTGATTGAAGGGATGACGTTGTTTGCTAGCCACATCCTTTACCCAAAGTAACATTGGAAAACCCTGGCATTTAGCAGTGAAGAGGCACATACTTCATGAGTGGAAACTTCAAAAACTTCCTGGACTTCCAGAAAAAAAAAATTGAGTAGACTGAATTCCAGCATCTCCAAGTTGAATCTTGGATCTACAACTTACTAATTGTGTGGTTGTAAGCAAGTGATGCCATCACTCAAGTTAAGTGACTAAGTCCAACTAACCTAAATGTCATCTATAAGATGGGGAAAGCACATAAATAAAGCAGATAGAAAGTTACTATGCACTTTAGTAACTTTTAAGAAACATTAGGTCCTCCTTCCACCCTCATCTTTCCTTTCTTCTGACTAATCACATGCCTACTCTGGAAAACATCTGAAGGCAACTCTGTCTTCTCCTATCTCTCTTTTGGTCTAGTGCTTTTAGAACTTTGAAGAAAGTTTTATGGTCTTAGTGACAGCTTTTCCTTCCCTATTTTCTGTGCCTTCGCTGAGAAGAGAGGAAATTCTCCCCTTATTATGATTTGCAACATACTAAGGGGATGTAACCTAATTGTACTTTGGTGAAGGAAAAGGAAAGACAACCCAGGTGGGGCATAACAGGGTGTATCCCAAATAAACAGGAGGCAGCCAGAGGATCCTCGGTGTGCTGAATGGTGAATTCAGTTCATTCATTCATTTATTTGATATTTATCTAGAACTTGCTTGATGCTGAGCACTGTACTAGTTCTCCAAGAAACAGCAAAGAGTTCATGCATGGTTACTCACACCTGCAATCCCATCACTTTGGGAGGCCAAGGTGGGAGGATTGCTTGTGCCCAGGAGTTTGAGACTGGCCTAGGCAACATAGCAAGGCCTCATCTTTACAAAAAAATCAAAAAATTAGTCAGTCATGGTGACGTGCACCTGTAGTCCCAGTTACTCAGGAGGATGAGGTGAGAGGATCACTTGCACCCGGAAAGTTGAGGCTGCAGTGAGTCATGATTGTGCCATTGCACTCCAGCCAGGGCAACAGAGTAAGACCCTAACTCAAAAAAAAAAAAACAAAAAAAGGAAAAAGAAAAAAGAAAGACCAAAACTGGAAACCTGCCCTATAGGTACTTTTTTCCCCTAGGGTCTATAGAAAAGTGTGACGAAGTACAGACATAGAAGATTGGTGGGAACCAGAAGCAAAACGTTTGCTACTTTATAATTTGCTCTAAGATCTAGCCAGGAACTACTGCTATTCAGGGACTTTTGTGGGTTTCTTAGAAAGCCAGGAAGATATGGAAGAAGGATAGAGGAAAATTTAATTTTCAACAAGAGGACATACTCGTCCTCAATTACTGCTTTCCCCTTTCCCCTTGCTTCTCCATGCATTCCTGCTGGATCTGGACTTGGTCCAGGAGTGAAGGAAGAAGCAGGGTAGTATGGCAGAGAGAATGGGGATTCTCTATTTGAACCTAAATAACCTTGAGGCTAAACCTTACCATATCACTTATCTTTCTGTGGGTTTAGACAATCCATTGTTTCTCTAAGCGTCCATGTGTTCAACCTTTGGGTATAGAATGAGGGATGATATAGAGCAAGTAATAGCCATCGAATGAACTGAGACTCCACAACTGCTGCCATCTCTGCTATCACTGGCCTGCTTGCAAATTCCACATGTAGTTAATAATGGGAGGGGTGGGCTTGGCCCCTTCCTGACCCAGACACTCCCAGCCATGTTCTTCTTACAGCTCCATTGAGAGATAGGAGAGAAAAAGCGGGATAAAAATCATCTGAGAATTAGAGAAATGGTCGAGCAAGAGGAGGGGAGAGGAGAAGGAAAAGAATTGGTGTAGTAGAGAGGACACTAATGAAAATGAGAAGAGAAAGAAAGCAATGAAGAAGAAAAAGAAACTGAGTCCCTCACCCCCACCTTCCCACAGTGCTTCAGCCTCTTCCCATGAACAAAAGGGCTTCCTTTCTCCACCAGTCCAACTCCAAGCCCATCTTGGGCCTTTCCCATTTCTTCTATTGTCAAGAAACCAGGCTGAAAGAACTGACATCCCAAAGGCTGCCTTTTCTGAAATAGCTAAAGGAAGATACACAAATTCAGAAGAGGAAACCGGAGAGATTTCAAACTACCCCTAGAAGGTTTGAAAAATAAGGAGACACCAGGGATAGAGTGTTTCATTTGAAGAGGAATTGGACATTCTAAAAAATTGACCATCTGGTACCATCAGGAACATTAACATATTTAGACTCTTTTGTGTAAGGAAGGCATGAAACCACCTAAGTTGTCCTCAGGTTGAGCAGGTCACTCCCACCAGGAGTGAAATGTTCATCAGCAGATGTACTAGAGTATAAACTTTGGGAGAATCTTATGTGAGATGACATTAGACATTTTGAGTCACTTCTGGCTTAGGCATTTGTAACCTGGAAAAGAAAGACTAAAGTTACTTCTCATCTTGCATTTCCACTGAGAACTCCAAAATGTTCACAAAATGGTGAGGAGGAAAGGATAGTCATAGATTTTAGGTTTAAATCCAAAATGCATTCATACCCACTAGGAGTCTCATAGTATTAGACATTTTCACCTAGATCAAGTTAATATATATCTATCATCCTGCCACATTTTCATACTAACTTCATATGGATGGACCAAGAGCTGTGTCTGGTGCTATGATGAAAGGCACTGATCCAGTGCTGGGAACCACTTATTAGAAACTTCCAAGGGAGGCTTCTGTGAGCCGTGAACAGCTCTGCAGAGTTACTTCACCTTTGCTAAATGAGAGAATGCTGGAGGACCTTTGTTCCTAACAAGGACAGTGCCCCGAGCAACTCCTCAGAGGGAGACCATGAATGAAGCTAAGAAGCAGGAAATCTGTGACACTGCCTCTCTCCTTTTCGTGGAGGCTTTCTTTTTTCCACAGTCCCCTTTCTGGGTGTATAGAGCCTTCTTCATCACCATTATCACCCTCACAGACCTGGTACCATGTTGCTTTGGGACTGCTCACCAATATTTTGATATTTAATACTTGGAATACTGTTTGTATTGCTAACCTTGCCTTATAGCTAAAGAAATGGAGCCTGAGACTCAAGATCACATAAGTGGTAAGTAAACATTGGGCTAACAAAATAAATCATTCTGCCTGGAGTCAGAGTGGACCTGATCCATTTGGATCTGCTCACCAATACAGCCTCCCAAGTTTCTGGCCTTTTCCTGTACCACACTTCCCTCATTTCCTCAAAAAGTACTCACCTATCCTTCCTGTCACTCTACTAGACCCCTTCTTTTGAAAGATTAGCAGAGAAAACACAGTTCTATCAAGAGCAGGTCTCTGGTTTCTGTCCCAGCTAGCCTTCACAAGGTGTGCGACCTTAGACAAAATAGTTAATGTCTCTAAACCTCAGTTTCCTCACCTGAAAATGAGGCTAATAATGGTACCTTCCTCAGAGGGCTGTTGTGAGGATTAAATTAAATAACACGTGAAATATTTAGCCCAGTTCCTGGCTCACACTAAAGACTCAGTACTGTTTGCTAGTATAATCTATACAAATAAAGTTCAGTGATCAAAGTTTGCCTTTGGACAGGATCCTGCTACAGGCAAAGTTCTCACTACCTATGGGAGTGATGGGAGGGAGAGTACAGGACATGAGTTGCAGAGCCTTGGGCACACATAAGGGCAGTATGGACAGCATAGGTGGGCTGAGCTGGGCTGGCCTTGAGCATACAATCTAATGATGTCTCACCTGACTTCTGCCGCCTTCCTTTTAGCCAAGCCACTGCTTATTAACAGTTCCTCCAGAGCTCAGGCAATGAAGGGGAATGAAACAGGACAAAATCTTGTCCTTCTTGGTAGTTTTTAGCAGAAAAAAAGACAGCCAAGAACTAGATAAAAGTTGGGTTGAAGTTGAAGGGCCAATGATTACACTGAGATCCGCCGCTTCCTCTCTCCCCAGCAGGCTTGGGTATTTGAGTAAAGGTTGCATTTGACAGTTTTGGCACATGTGCTTGACCCGGCCTGAGAAGCCTTGTCTTCAGAAATCTTGAAGGACACCCCTGGGATTTGAAGAGTTTCTTTCCTCTTGCAGCTGGCTGAGCCTTCAGACAAAGGCTGTGCATCTTGGCATAATGCTTTCAGTTAGGAATTTGCACATCTATGCTTCAACTAAGGGCGGGGCCGAGGAATATAAAGATAATTAGGCACATCAAGAAATTCAGAGTCTAGGGGGATTCTCAGCCATTTGAACAAATAATTGCAGTATACTATGATTTGTGCTGCAATAGGAACGATAACACAATCAAATGGTTCTGAGAACAGAGAGAAGGGAGTTATCAATTTTGCCTATTGAGGTATGTTGGTGGAGAGTAAGATCGGGAAATATCCACATGACTGGAGACTTTGGCATTTAGGAAAAGCATGGATGTAGGCAAGTCACGTGTATTTTATGTGCTTCGGTTTCTTTATCTGAAGGACATAATAATAGCACCTACTTTATCAATGCTATAGTTGTGAAGATTGAAGAGGTGAGTCATATAAGGCCTGGAACACATAGTAACTGCCCAATGAACACTTACTTATATTAACTCTAGCAATAGTAACAGTGGTAATAGCAGTATTACAAATATTAACAATAATAGTCAAAATAGTCCTGCTATTTCTGATATTACTAGTGCTCAGTGTCTAGTTCCTAACTTAAGGCTCAATAAATAATAAATACTGATGGTGTGAATGTATGCAGATATGCTATCCTATGTCTTTAGTCAGGGTTAGACATGAAGATACTTTTTTCTTTCTTAAAATAATTTAAGGCATCCTACCACAAGTGACAGGTATAAAAAAAAGTCAGAGAAATAAAAGAGAACTAGAAAAAAATCAAGATCTAGAAAAGAAGAAAGAATTAATCTTTTTTTTGTTTCTCTGTTACCATACTTTATGCAAACAGCCATAAGAAATTGTCACCCAGATATAACAGCACATGTGAATTCCCTTTAAGGCATTATAGAGAAACCCTCAGTGAGAAAGTTCCTTCAGAGCAGTCTAAAGTGAAGTCTACTACAGGTCATTCACTGGGGTCAGGAGGGATTGTCTATGTGGATTCAGATGCCTGAACAAAACAAAACAAAACAAAAATACACACACACACACACACACACAAATAAAACCAACAACAGTAAAACTTCGAGCCCCAAATCTACAACCACCCAAGGAGAAACATCTAGCTACGGGCATAGATCTGGTAGAGCTACTTCTCAAACAGGTAGCCCCACATGGCTTACACAAGGAAAGAAGAAACTGAGATTTATTTACTTAACTGTGATTTATGACTCTCCCAAGAAATATTAAAAGTCAGAAAGGAGTTAACAGAATAATTGAGAGTCAATATATGGATTTATACGGGACAATGAGCATCCTGGAAAGATGGTCACTTATATACATCTGATTATTAAAAAGATAGAAGCTTACAAGTTCCACAGAGGAGACTGATTTTTCTCACTGTCAAATTCTAAAATAACTTTATTGCACAAAGATGATAAGTTTTATAGAAGGCACTGAGTGACTGTTTTATAGAAAATGCAGGTATAGAGAAGTGGTTTTAATATGAATTTTAAAATGACCTTTGATGAAGCTAGATGTGACACTAAAGCAAAACTCAGTGGAAATGTTTAGGAGAAGGTCTGCATATGTCTTAGCCAATTCAGGCTACTATAACAAAGTACTACTGACTGGGTGGCTTATAAACAACAGAAATTTATTTCTTGCAATTCTGGAGCCTGGAAGTCTGAGATCACAGTGCCAGCACAGTTGGGTTCTGCATCCTCAAATGGCAGAAAGAGACAAGAGAGCTCTCTGGAGTCCTTTGTATAAGGGCTCTAATCCACTCATGAAGACTCCACCCTCATGACCGAATTACTCATCAGAGGGACAACCTCCTAATATTGTCACCTTAGGAGTTAGAATTTCAGCATATGAATTGCGGGGGTTGGGAGGTGGGGACACAAACATTCAGTCCTTTGCAGCATAGTTCTTTAGACTCCTGAAAGAAGCGGTGCAATTGCGTGCAAATTATCTCTATACACACTCACACATCTATCCTTGTAAAATAACTCAAATTAATTAAACATTAATGTATTATAGCAATGCAAGTAATGGTATTTGTCAAGTATGTTAAATCCTAATTATATGATAGCCTTTGATAGCCTTCCTTCTGTGTGGTTTTCCTCTAAATCATGGAACAATTATTCTTTATAAAATCCAATCACATTCGGCAAGCAACGATTGTTCCCCTACTATGTATCAGGCACTATGCTAAGCATTAGTGCTACAGAGGTATAAGAGACACTGTCCTGGACCACAAGAAACTCACAGGCTAGAAAAGGCGATCACTACTAACAGACAGAGGGCTCTAAGGAGTTAAGCTCTGGAAGCCCTGGGGGCCCAGAGGAAGGCCTCCACAAGTGGACAAGAGATCAGAGCATGCTTTTTAACGGAGATGATGTGCAGGATGAGTCTTGAAAGAGGCGCAAGAGTTGTCCAGACTAAGGAAGAGCAAGTGAAGGAGAACATTGCATGCAGAGAGAAGAGAATAGGTCAAAGTTGTGTACTTGGATGGAGCTATTTATCTCTTGACTGCAGCAATGGTCATGTGAATCTGCATGTGATCAAAATGCATGGAACTAAACACACACACACACACACACACACACACACACACACACACACACATGCAAACAGAGGCCCTCCATCTCGGGGGAACATTCTTCAAAGAGAAAGACTCAGAGCCTTGGGAACAAGGGAGACACAGCTGCTCTCTGTCCTTGCTGCCCCTGGTTGCCCCTATTCAAGCGTGTCTGTGCTGATTACTGTGGCTCTGACCTTTAGAATATAACATTCCTAATCCAATTCCCCAACACTCTTCCCCAGAAAGGCGGCTGTCAGCAAAACACTCTTAAACAAATATTGAGTGAAAGAAATTGCTGCAGACAGGTAAAGATGAAATCTGCTTGTGGGCATAGACGTGGGAGAAGTCATCGTTTCCTGCTGTGTCCAGCCTAGGAAACTATTCATTGTCCGTTCTGTATCTGACTGTCTCTGACCAGTTACCTGATCCAACTTTTCTTGGCCCAGTTTCCATGGTATGGAACCCAGGAAGTTTTTCATCTTGTGTTTGTCTTTGTGATCTTGTGCCAGTCACTTAAATTCTGATCTGTGGGTTCCTTGTCTGAAAATAGGAGTAATATGTACCTGTTCATCTCTCACAGATGTGGGAGAAACCAACAGATAGGGCTTACTATAGAATCTTCTATCTTTTTCAGTCCAGCTGCCCAAATAAACCAAATATACTCTCATTCCTCAATTTTTGACCAGTTAAAAATCGTCACCTATGATCTTGTGCCTATCTAGACTCTCGAAGTCCCTTCTGAATCTATCCTTTCTCAGACTGGGCACCTTCTTGTTTCTTCCAAAGAAAGCAGAAAGCCATTGCTTTCACCTCATCACAATCAACTATCTACAGATATAAATAAAACCATAGACATATTAAACAGATAATACACATTTGAGCACAAGAAAAGATATTGGGGTGAATTCAAAACCAGAGTAAACTGCAGTACTCAGTTTTCTGAAGAGGGAAGGTAAGAAGGGAATAAAGAGAACATAGAGGCTCTTAATTATGGAGGAGATCCTCAGAAATTTAGGGCTGGACTAATTCTCCCAATGTGGGGCTATTGTCTGGTTCTCAAAATACTCTGGGGAACGTGGTATAATCTGTGGGAATAATGAGCAGTTGAATATTTTAGCTTAACTGCTGCTGACCTCAGAGAAGACCCCCTGCAGCTTCCCGGAACTGGCTGAATCAAACCTGGGAAAGGAGTCACCTTCCTTGAGTTAACACAAATCTTTTAATGCCAGATTCATTAACAGCTCACCCTACTTCCACCCCCACAGGTTTGGTTTATTGTTGTTGGTTTTTTCCCCACAGCTAATAAACCTTTTCAGAGAGAGGGTAGGCATTTCATATTTTTCCATATATAATACCCTTGCTGATTTGACAGATTCCTACTCTGTCCTTCCTGATGGATTTATAGGACAGCTGTCTCGTTAAAGCCTTATAATAAGCTTGGTCATCATCTCCTCAATGAATTTTTTCCCCATTTCCTTCCATTCTGTATCCAAGTGTTTAATGGCTGACATGTTCTGCTAGTGAAGGAAATACCCCCAAAAGTATGTGAGGTGGGGAATGTTATAGCGATGAAGAGCTGATAAGTCAGCAGAAACTTATCAAACCTATAAACAGCACTGGACAGGGGCAGAGGGGCGGTGGGCACAGGCAACCCCATTGTGGAATTCCTCACCACTAACTGTGCTTTCGACTTCCTAGTGATGCTTTGGACTCTGATATGACAGACTATTGTGACTTGGCCAGGACTTGGTGTGTTAGGGCACACAATGAAAGTATAATAACTGCCTCATTATAATCTCCCTAGGAGCTGGGAGCAGAAGGGAAAAAGAGGAAACAAAGAGGAGAGTTGACATTTACAGAGTGCCTCCTAAACACTGGGAACTTTGCCTATATGACTTTATTCTCACAAGAGTTCTTTGAGGTAGGCTTAATTGTTCTATTAAAAAGACAAGGAAAAGATGGTGTCTACGAGTTAAGTTGTCTCAAGACACACCAGTGTGCATATGCCTCCACTGAAATTTACTCAACACAAAATGTGCCTTTCGCTTTCTTTTGACAAACTCTGTGGTTTGAATGCCTATTTTGTGTCCCATGGGAATTGTTGCTTTGGAGGATACCAAGCAAAAATTTTTTTTAAATGATTCCCTCTCTTAAGGAGTTTATAGTCTCTTCAGAAAGAAAGAAAACATAGGAAGGGAAGAAGAGAGCTCAGATTTATTGTTTGCTTCTTGAATGTCAGGCACTTATATTATTTTATTCAGCTTGCACAACAATCCTTTGTAGCAGGCATTAGTATTCCCATTTTATTGATGGGGAAACTGAGACTCACAATGGTTAAGTAACTTCCCAAGCTTTATATAGCTAATATGTGGCTGAATTGGACCTGGGCTTCCCATTAAACTGTGATAGCTAAAAATAGGAGATAAACTTAACCAAGTGCTAAAGCCTTCTCTGGCCAAGTTCCGTGAAGATCATTATGGCAGAAAGACAGTGATGAAACCGCTTGGAGAGTTGGAGTGTGAGTCTTCTTTAGAGATTAAGTGTGAACTGGATAGGAGGGACACACACTGAGCATTTCACTCGTCAGAACACAATGAGTAAAGGCCTGTGTTCATTACATACTAGCCACTTTAAGTGTTCCATTGCTAAAAGAACATGACCCAAATGGTTTATATGCAGAGAGAAGAGCTTTATTATAGGAAAGAACACAGCACAGCAAGAGCAGAAGGATATGCTTTGAAAGAAGTCTAGACATCTCAGGTACAGGGTATGCACTGTCCCTGGGTCTTGACCCACCACCAGCATATGTGCCAAGCATCTTGGTGTCAGGAAGCCCCATGTCTGCTCATGGTAGGGTCTCTTGTAGTAAACTGGTCATGTAGGCACATTCTAAGCTCCTTGACCAGCCTTAACCGGTGAATCCCCCTCGTACTCCCTGCCTTCACTGAAACTAGTGGCAAATCATAAATCCAATTATTATTACTATACAATTTCAACAGACTGCTACATTCTGCTCCACAAGAACTCACAGGTCCATGTGAGAGAACATCATCTATCCTTAGTTAATACGTTTTGCAGTGTTGGCTAAGGGTCAGTAGCGCTGGAGATAAGCATGATGTCAATCCAGGGCAATGAGATTAACCCATGCCGTGTGATCTGGACATGCCCATGAGCAGTGGAGGGAACAGTGAGGAGATGAACCAGATGTGGGACTGATATGAGCCTAGCCCCGGATGAGCTACCTGAAGCTGGGAAGACCACAGGTTGTCAGGGGAATGAGCACAGTGAAAGCTGAGCATCATAAAGCTTATTGGCCCTATTGAGGCAAGTATGAAGACAAGGATGAGTAGTGGACTACTGCAATAACCTAAGTTTTGTGGTCTTAAATTAAGGCAGTAAATAGTGAGGAATAGACACATGTGAAAGTGGGAAGAGATGAGTATAAAATATAAATATAAAAGTTTTACTTAGGGTGTGGAATATAGAAGTCAAATACTTCAGGTCTGGATGAGGATGAGAAAGATAGTGGCAAGTGGTAGAAAGTAGGATGTTTGGAAACAAAGTTGGAATGAGAAGACACGATTGTTTTTGTGTGGTGCAAGTTGAGTCTGAAAGGTACATGGAACATTGAAGTTAAAGATATATAGGATGTTGGGACAAACGTTAGGAACAGAAATTGTGCCTTGGGAGGCTTAGAGAGGTAAGAGAAAAACTGAAGACATGGTGGCTCTTGTGAAAGGAAAGGATGAGGAAATCACAGATGACCAAAGGCAGAAAATGGAAGGAAAAAGACAAACCAGGCAAAGAAAGAAGTAGTGTCTCCATTTGCTAAGACTGCTATAACAAAGCACCACAAACTCAGTGGCTTACAACAACAGAAATTTATTTTATCATGGTTCTTGAGACTAGAGTCTTCAGACTTTGTTCCTTCTGCGGGCTCCAAGGGAGAATCTGCTACATGGCTTTCTCTTAGCTCTGATGATGACTGACAATCCTTGTTCCTCCTTGGCTTGTGGATGCATCACTCCAATCTGCATCTCTGTTTTCACGCTGTGCTCTCCTCTGTGGTTTTCTTCCCATGAGGACACAAATCATATTGAATTAGGGGCCCACCCTATTCCATTACTCTGTTACAACCTCATCTTAAATAATTACATCTGCATCAATCTTATTTTCAAATACGGTCCCATTCTGAGGTACTGGAGGTCAGGGCTTCAACATATCTTCTTGAGGACAGAATTCAATTAATAACAGAGTAATCCAAGAAAGTAGGACAGGAATCAAAATATAGGGTGTCAAGAAAACCTCACTGAAAGAGGAGAAATTTTACTGGTCAATGGTTTTAGAGGCCCACTGTGGTGTCTCCTGCCTTTCTTCTTCTTTTTTTTCCTTTCTTCTTTACAGGCTGTGAGCCATTGCTCCTTAAGCACTGGGTCTAGGTTTCTTATAGGCCTTCAGTAGTTGTTGAAAACATTCGTTATCCATTCGCTGACAAAGAGTAAGGTGGAACAGAACAAATGGGAAAACAGAAAAGTTTCTTTTTTTTTTTTTTAAATGTTGACAAGATTATCCGTGACCAGGTTCAACAATATGATGGGGAAAGGGGTCAGGTGGCTGGGGCCTCAGCAGAGGCCAAGCAATAAGGAAACTGAACCTTCCAGTCATTGTGCTACCAGTTTCACTTCCCAGTCTCCCAGACATCTCAAATGTGTGGTTTTACCCACAGCTCCTGGGTCTATCTTTCCCATCTATCCTTCCCCCACCCCAAAATGATCTTCCTTTTGTTCCCCAGCATACACAAAGGGCTATTTTAAAATTTCATCACATCCAACTGACTTTTTCAGTTCTCACTCTCTCTGCTCCATGGAGGATGAAGAGATTAGAGATAAGAAATGCATATCCACTCATTCATTCAACAAAAATTTATTTAGCATCTTCTATATGTCAGACATGCGTATGTGTTCTGTGGATATTCTCAAGGGAGTTATACTTAGCTGGAGGAAACAGAACATAGTCAAATAATTAAGTAACTAAGATAATGTTGAATATGGGAGGTGACACAAACAAATCAAACAGGGTGATTTGTGATAAGGAGTGACTGAATAGGGGAGGGAGGGCAAGTGACTGATTGGGACATCTCCTCTCTACAGAGATGACATTGGAGTTGCAACAGGGACACAAATGCACATTCCCACATTCCAGAGTGGGCTTGCTCTGTGTTGGTTCAGCAGCTAAACCAGGCCCGGTGTGTTGAAATTACACAGAAGCAGAATCAGGCACAACATACGAAAGACTTTCTAGACCGGCAGAGCTGCCATCCCACCTGCTTGTGGTGCCACGGGCTCTCTGTCTTCAGTAGTGTCCAAGCTTTAGGAATATTGACCATCAGAAGAAATACCTAGATCCTGTGGCAGGCTGCCCTCAACAGATGGGCTCTTTACCTCTAAAATTCTGTGATTTTCCATCAAGGTCCTTCTCATCCACTGTGCCATAGCCTGATGGGGATCAGTGATGCTTGTCTCCAGGCAGGAGACAGACCACATATGTGAAGAACAAACTCCATATTCAGTGATGATCAGAGGCTCCTCAAGAAGAACCAAGCATGGTGGGTGGAGGTAGAGCCAACTTTCAGGAGAGAGGGCAATTAATCCAGGTCCTTTGGCAAGAAGAGCACTTCTGGGGATATCAGTGTATGATATCAGTGTTCTCTTTGTGGAATGCAAGTGCATTCTGTGTATATCCCTACATGCATGTTTTCATAGTTGTGTTCTTAGTATACTAAGAAAACCTTTGTTCCCCATGTGGGTATATCCCATGTGAACAACATCATGCATGTTAGCCTAGTCCTGCTTACTCTATTATTGGCAATGGTGGTTTGTACATGGAGAATCCGGCTGGTGACTCAAGGCCAGCTTCCTTATCACAGATAAATGAAATTAGAGTGACTCAGTGGATCAATACCTTTGTGTTTTGTGTTATAGACATGGGTGGAGGCAAAATCCCATTAGAAAATCAAGTCCCTGCTCTAGGACCTGAAAGGCTGGCACTGAATCTCACAATGTTATGGTGTTTTCCCTCCAAGGATCAGTTATCCCTCTGGTCCCTGTTAAGGCATTCAGAAAATATTGAGGACCAACCACGTATCAAGCCTTGTGCCGGCCACATGAGACTTTTGAGCACTTGAAAGTGTCTTGTCCAAATTGACTTGTACTTAAGTGTAAAACCTCACTGAATTTTGAAGACTTAGTACAAACATTAAAAAGATGGAAAATATTCCATTAATTATTTTTGTATTGATTATAGTCTGAGATCTTAATAACTTAGATCTATAGGATTAAGTAATATATATGAGTAAATCTATGTAGGTCTGTTTTTAAAATTTTTTAATGTGATTGAAGGAAAACTTACAATTTCATACAATTACATTGTATTTTCAATGAGCAGTACCTTTTTCAGTTTTTTTCCATTTATACAAAAAATATTTATTGAGCAACTACTGTATCTCAAGTATAACAAATATTTCTCATCTCATAGAGGTTATAGATGATCCTTCCCATAATCTTTCATGGAGATAATATTTTTCCATGAATTACGGAATGGCCAAGGGGAAAAAAAGTGCTATGATGCAGGTGAAATCCAGAGAAGGAAGAGCAGTTACAAAACCTTCCTGCTAATTCTATGAATATTGCTAGCTCTGTTTTTGTGTAGAAACCATGGGATTAATCTTTTTACTATAGTTTTTTGTTGTTGTTGAGATTCACTCATAATTATCCCATCTAAAGGAAAGCATTCTTTATAATTTAATATCTTCCTTTCCAGATGTTTGTTGCATAAATACAAAAATGCAAAAATACATATGTTTTTCCCCATCGTGAAAGTGGGGGATGGGCAGAGTTTGTGCTGGAGTCTTGCTTGCAGAGCTAGCTTTCAGTTAGGTAGGTTAAATGCTCTGGAGGCTTGAAAGTCTAACCAGAAAGATGAAGTTTAAACAAAACTATGGAGCCAGCATCTTTCCTCTCCTCCACCTACTCTTCTCTCCTCCTTTGTCTCCTCCTCTTCTTCCTCCTCCTTATCTCCTCTTTCTCCTCCTTCTTCAATTTCTCCTCCTCCTCTTCTCTTTCTTCTCCTTTTTCTCCTTTCCTTCTCCTCTTCCTCTATTATACTTCCTTCCCCTTTTCTCTTTTCTCCTTTTTCCCCTCCTCCTCTTCTATTTATCATTTCTTCCTCTTTGCCTCCTCTTATTTTCCTCTTCCTCTCTTTCTATTCTCCTCCTCTTCCTGTCTTCTATCTTCCTCTTCTACCCTTCTTCCTGTTCCTGTTCTCCTCCACTTCCTCTCTTCCTGTCCTTCTCCTCTTCCTCTTATTCTACCCTCCTCCTCTTTCTCTCTTCATGTCTTTCTACTCTTCCTCTCTTGTTATCCTCCTCTTCTTTCTCCTCCTCCTTTTGTTCCTCCCAGTCCCTCTTCTTTCCTCTTCCTATTCTCCTCCTCCTTCTCTCCTCCGTCTCTCCCTCTTCCTCCTCCATATTGTGCTCTTCTTTCTCCCCACCCTCAATCTGTATCCAGGTCTTTGGAAACACCCTTCAGCTCTCCTCAGGACCAGAACAGACAGGCATCAGCATTTATTTACTTCCAACCTTTCTTCTCCTCTCATAATGAGCCACTAATTGATACCCGTGGTTTTGGAAAAGGCTCGGGGATACTGAAAGCAGTTTCCAAACAGGATGAGACCCATATAAAGACAGCAGAGATAATGAGATGTGGATACTAAATGGTCATTTTTCCAGGCTGATTCCAAGGACAGTGCTGGTCACAAGCAGACACTCAGTGGAGGTGAGCCTGAGGTCCAGGCAGCAACAGCAACTTCAGGGAACCTAGGTTTTTCTGTCTCCCATCCTTTACCATGCCTGGTTCCCCTCATCAAGCACTTCACTCTCCTTGCATCTGCAGACCCTCAGCAGGATGGTGCTTACTCACTGCCTAACCAAACCTGCCATTGAGCTAATTCAAGCCTAACAAACTAAAATGAATGGAATTTAAATATAGCTTCTTTATCTCCCCACTATTTCACCAATCTTTATCTTCTTCCATCTTACCCCATCTCAGAAAGTAGTAAAGCCATCCACTCTGTTTTTTCATCTCGGGCCCAACTTTTTCTTTGCTATTTAAAAATATTTTTAAACTTATTTTTAAATTTGCATACATTAAAATTGGCTTTTGGTCGGAACATTGCTGGAAAAATACTCAACAATAAGAAGAAATGGACTATCAAAGCATACAACAGCGTGGATGAATCTCAAAGGCATTATACTGAGTGAAAGAAGCCAGTCTCAAAAGGTTACATACTTATTATTCCATTAATACAACATTCTGGAAAAGGTCAGACTATAGGGACAGAGAACAGATCAGTGGCTGCCAGGGATTAAGGGTTAGGATGTACTAGCTGTGTTTATCGATTTATCCACTGAAGGACATTTAGGACACAAGGTTTTGTTTGGACATGAGTTTTCATTTCTCTTGGGTAAATACCTAGGAGTGGGATTGCTGGGTTATATGGTATGTTTATGCTTAATTTTATAAGTTAAACCAATACTTTATATTGGCTTATATAAACCAATAAGCCAAACTATTTTCAAGAGTGGCTCTCATCTATTTAATTTTTAGTCAAAACCTAAAAATCATTCTTTATCACTCTCTTTCCACACTCCTCACGTTCAGTCAATCTGCACATCTTTGTGGTTCTCCCTCCAAACAATAGCTTCCAGCAGTCCATCTCTTCCACCTTCACTGCCTCCACCTTAAAATGAGCCACCATTATCTTTCACCTGGGCTTCTGTGAGAGCTACGCACACATCTCCCATGTTGTCCCTGTGCTTTCTCCCTACAGCTGGTTCTCCACAGAGCAGCCAAAGTGATCCTTTTTAGACATCACTCTCCCAACTTCAAGCCTCCAGTCAATATCCCATTGCACTTGACCTTCAGAGCACTGGGCAGTCTGGCCCACGGATACATCTCAGCTGTCTTTCCACACCCCTCTGCACATTCTCTCCTTCCATCAGGCAGCCTTCTATAAGTTCCCAGAATAAGTCAGGCTATCCCAGACCTCAGGGCCTGTGGACACTATTCCTTCTCTGTGAAATGCTCTTCTCTGGGCTGCAAGCATGTGGCTCCTTCACACCCTAGTTTAAAGGCCACTTTCTCAAAAGGCCTTCATATTCATCATGACACTAATCCAAATGGATTATTTTTATACATTTTTTCACCCATTTACTGTTCCTTTCCAACTACAATGGGGACATCTTTAGAGCAGAAAACTCATCCTGGCTGTCATTACTGCTTGGGACAGCTCCTAGTAGGTGTATTTTTAAAATATTTAATGAAGGACGAATGCAAGAATGACATCCTATACTACTTATTTTTTTAAAAAAGAGATAGGGAGGGAGTTTGTGGAGTTTTGGTATACCAGCACCTACCTTATAGGGTTAGTGGCTGATGAGTAAATATATGTATAACTCCTACAACAGTGACTTGCACACAGTATATACAACAACAGTGTTGTATAAAATGATGATGATGGAAGCAAGTTTATGAGAGGTGATTAATTTCAGTCTTTCTAAGTGAACAAAGATCATCATTTCTTTAACAAGTATTTATGGAGTCTGTACAGAGGGAAGTGTATGCTCAAGCACAAGCATCACACCCAGGTGGTATTCCTCAAGAGTATAGAACACTATAGTTTAAATGCCATCTTTTCAAAGGGCCCTTCACAATTTGCTTCCAGAAAAGCCCGGGAGTGAAGGTTCTCACTCCACTGAGGGTTCTCTTTCCCTGGCATTCCCAATTTGAACATGGTACACCTTCATGGCAGGGTGCCATGCTGGGTGCTGTTTGTGTCTGTGATGGGTGCACTGCTTACAGACCCTTCTAGTCATCAAAAAGCGCTTAGAAGTACTTTTGCACTCAAAGCAATAAGCATCATTTTAAGATATTCTCCAAATTATGTTGGTATTAAAATGAGCCCATTTTATTCCAGGGAACATGAAGGATTGAAGTGTTTTTGTTTGTTTTGTTTCTTTGTTTTTTGAGTAGAAGTCTCACTCTGTTGCCCAGGCTGGAGTGCAATGGCACACCACGGCCACCGCAGCCTCGACCTGCTGGACTCAGGTGATCCTTCTGCCTCAGCCTTCCAAG